>JAOVVB010000010.1:2530668-2545523 GCA_028570985.1 Heterobranchus longifilis
TTTTGAAGCAGGTAGACTGCACATTTGGCTGCTTGCTAGCTACTGAATGGCTACGTAATGTTAGCTAAATTCATATCACAACTATGATCTAGTGAGAGATATAACTTATTCCTACTTAACAGATACTAATAATAGCCAGTTAACACTATTATAAGGAAGCTGGAAGTATAATTTATCTAAGTCTTTTTCTCTCCAAATTTGTTAGCCATAGAGGGGAGCTCCTGAGGAGGCGCTAAGGGACTGTAGCCTGCATTGCTAAATTTATAAGGAGATAATTAGCTTATACACTGCACCACTGAGGCAGTAGTAATTTCATTGTAAATACAAATATAGGTGCTTTTAACGGTCAGAAATTTAGTGTGGAAATGTTATTTAAAGCCTTGTTTTTCATTAACAACTCAGCATTCTAGTTCCCATATGTTTTTCTTTATTTTCTCTAATTATTTATTTATGTTCGCCTAGTCTCTCATTTGCTCACCATAGAGTAAAGTTAGCTTTTAATATATTTAAGACTTGAGTGGATTTATGGGTGGATATTTTTGACTTTTTAACTTAACTATATATATTTTTTTTACCACAGAGTTCTACTTTTAATTGTTTTATATGTTGACTCAACACCCATACTTAATTTTCCGCATTTTTCTTTTTTTCTTTTCCTTCTGTTTTTCTTTTCTTTTTTCCACTCTAGACATTAAATCCTGCTTTCCTTTACACAGTCCCAAAAACAGAATCTCAGTTCAGCTTTAATAATTTAATTTAGATACATATTGTTATTCTTGACAGTCATTACACAATATATATTTACAGATCATTATGAAATATCATTATAATGTACAGGGTTTGATACAAAATCACCTTACAGATGCCTTGATTGATCTTTCCAGATACTTTCCTGTTCTGAAAAGTTGACTTCAAAACAATATTTCATTCACACTCTCCTTTCTGTCCATACCATCCTTTTTACATGTGCAGGCCTCGAGAAAGACTCGTCAATTTTCTTTCTTTAGATTATTTTTCTCAGCGTCCCAGTAGAGATCTTTTATAATAAGAAAGCTAATACACCAAAATATACCTGCTTAAATAATGATTTGTAACATTAACACCTAATATTATAACTATGAATTATAAAACTCTTTTTGTAACATGATTTAATATCATCTATAAGTTCTTTTTAACTTAAATCTATTGATAATGTTAATGGATTATATCTTGAATGGAACTCACCTCATGTTCATTATATCATGTTGCACAGATGTCAGTCAGCCGTATTGTCCCCCTCACATGTAGGTAGATATTAGGAGTGTGTGAAGTTTTTTTGATGACTTGGGTCTGGAACAAAGCCAGACAAAAGTTTGACGAATTTAGAGGATGATGAGAATCTTCATTATGTCCAGCCACGGGGTTCAAAACAATTCACTCAACAGATGTTTGCCCAAGTCTCATCCAATTGCCTTTAAAAGTTCAGAGTCCCCACCATAGGAGGGGCGAAGAAAGTCTGTTAGGTCGATAGGAAAGAGCACCCCCTTTTGCCCCATCCACAACTGCCCCGATAACGATGTCAACATTATCATAAAGTTACCTGGTGTGTGTTTACCCTGTTTGCCGTTTAGACACTCAGTGCGCGGCATTGCACTAAATCAAACATTTTTTTTAAAGAACAGAAGGATCTTTAACTCTCCGAAACGAAAATGCATTGTGCTTCATCTCACAGCAAGAGATGTAGATGAAAAACAAACCCAAGCATGCTTTTAAAAGATGTCTAACAGTTGAACTATAGGAAAAAAATGGGCTTTAAAGGATGAGCCCTTGAAAAAAATAATCTCTAAAATGTTCCTGGATACACATAGGATTGGCTACAAAGTAAATAGATATAATTAGCAAAACAAACAACAAAAGAAATTAAAATGTATGCAAACACAAGCATAAATATTCGTCCACAGAGTAAATTACAAATGACAATATACGTGATCTATTAAAACTCTGCAACTTTCAGTCTGGTTGTGTTAGTGTATTTGTCTCTGTCAGTCATTATGGTGTTCTCAGAACAAAAAAGAGCCAATCCTGACTCCTTTACCTCCATAAAATCTATTTTCCAAGAAACAAAAGGGACTCAGTGTTTTATATATTTTATCTTTTGAATGTTTTTATACTTTATCCTCTTCCTGGCCCTTCTTAATGGACATAGTAGAGCCAGTAGACCACATTAAAGAATGAGAAGACAGTTGGGAAGACCATCCTGGACCACTTGTCAATGGAGTTGACATCTGATAGGTCAGGGATGTTGACCTTGAGCTGCGAAGCACGTCGGCGTAGACGGCTCTTCTTCTTCTCAAGAGCACCGGTGCCATAGTTGTGGCGTGCCAATGCTGCCCGCCGATACTGCAGTGTGGAGCTGTCATATGCCAGCATGGCTCCTCGTGGGTCACCCAGACCACGGGAGAGATCGCCAGGGCCCATTTCGTTCTTCATCTCCACTGTGGTCAGCCGGATATCATCTGGATTCATCTGTTGGAAAGTATGAATTCCTGATTATACCTGCTTTATAAAATGTTTTGCTAACGTTTTTTCATTGAAAAAGAAAAAAAATCTAAAAACTATGTGAAGCTAAACTAAGTGTTATGGAAATGTTGTGAATAGCATGGAAGCAAAGCTCTTGTATTATTCTGCTCCGTACAGGCAAACTGCAGCAACTACTGTACGACTTAAACGAAAAGAATTATTTTACATTGAATGATTTTTATGCCAGTGGCTTTAAATCTGAAATTGTTTGCTTTATTTTGACCTAAAGTATTAAGTTGAATTATAAACTAAATCAAATTCAGGACAGGAAAGCAATCATTTCTTGACTATCATTTGGCTAAAATTGTAATATTAGTATCTGTACTTCTCATGCTCAAATGTAGCTTTGTAGAATTCTGAATCAGAATCTGAATCAAATTTCAAGATGAGTTCTGCTGAAGCATTAAAGTCTCAACATTTTAAAATTAGCAAATACAAATCTGAACTATTTAAATGCTATAAATTTCTAAATAGACCATAAATGTCTAACTTGGATATTAAAGTTAGTGGCATAAATATCAATCCATACATTAAAAAAAACAGATTTAGACCATTTTGCAACACAGAAGGTATAAATATTATTCTTCTATTAAAGGAAAAATAAATGACTTATGCCTGGATTTTAGGCCAATCTGTAGTTTCTGCAATTTGCCGTTATTATCGATAACATCTTCATCACTGTTCTTAGCTTAAACACCTAATTAACCTAGATATATGACAATACAAAATGTAAATATTGTTTAATCAATAGCAGAATGTCAAATATGTATAGCCATTTCCAAATTTCAACCACATCATGGTTAAAATTCTGTCAGCAAATTGAAATAATCAGGCAAACAAATGCAAAGGAAAAGGAGAATTCATGAAGACAAAGATCCAGAAGAGCAGTGAGGGAAAAGGCTGCTGAAATGAAGAGAGGAAGAGGCTGGAAAAAACAAGGAGAAGGTGAGACTGAGCTCCTCTAGGTGATCCCGCTATTCTTCTGTTTCACTCCGATACTGAGGAGAAAAGCAAACACACTTCTCCTCCCTTCCCTAACGTGGGTGTTAGTCTTGTCATGAAGCTTTTAGTCTTTGTTGCACAATGACTGCTGATTTTCCAACCAAAATGACTAAGTCAAAAGCGTATCCCTTTTTAAACTTCATGTGTCTTTGTCATGCTGATTTAAATGGCTTTGAACTGATAAACTGTCACAGGTGACTAATTTTTGTAACAAACTTACAATTCGCATAACGGGTCAGAGAATTCAAACAAGGTGTTTTTGAGGTTTGGAATCAAATGATTTCCTGCATCATCAATCAAGGATAGTGAACCAGAATCAATCACCTGGAAAAGGTCAAATAAGCAAATAGTATATACATCGATACAGTCTGTCAAAAACAGAGACAAGCTAGGGTTAAATTATTATATTATAATTCCAAAGTGGAATGTATACCATGTGTTTGAAATAGTGGCCTGCTCCTTATTCCTTACCAAGAGCAAACTGCATTATGCAAACTGCGTTATCTGGATAATAACCTAATTAAAGAATTGTGATTAAATCACTTGAATTTCTGTTTTGTAAATTAGATTTTGTTGTTTATTTGTTTTGGTTGGTTTTAAAAATGTTTTCAAATTGTTACAAAAACTCGAAACAATTTACTTAAATTGCATAAATTACATAATTAGGCTTTAAAACAGACTTTAATTTGAAATTAAAATTTTTTAAAAATTCATATTTTCATACCGAATATCTATCTATCTTTTATGCAATTACCTTTTACTTGTAAACCACGATGTGCTGTCGCATATAAGCAGTTTTGACACCTAGAGTTTTGAGAATGTTAAAACTGTTTAAATAAATAAGCCAAATCATTCGATTAAACTGAACTCTAAACCCTACCAGTTCAAATATTGTTCAATAATTGTGGGATTTCATGAAACAATTCACAAAATCTAATTGTTTAACTATTTATTGATTTTATAAAGAGAAACCCAACACTTAAGCATTCATCAAAACAAAAAAGTTTGTAGTGGGCGAATGGTAAAACTCATGCGTACTGGGAAAGAGCTTCAGGTGCAAATAGCAAATCAAATGAAAAAAGGGGGAGTGGAAGTGGTGGAAATGATGATCATCACTATTCTAAGCCAACCAAAATCGATGAATTACAAAAAACAACTCAGGTGGTTGGAATATTGGTGTTATTATTAATTCTAATTGCGTATATATCGATGCAGATCCAGGGATTTTATTTCTTTTTTTAATCCAGAGGGCAGTACCTTAAGTCTCTGCTCGCCTAGTCCTAATGCAGCATCGTCGGCAAAGATTGGATCCCACATCGAGTCATACACGTCAATTTCCCTCTGTTTCATTCTGGCATACAGAGCATCGTCTCTCTGAACTACATTTCCCACCATCCACTGCAAGTACACAAAATCAGCACTGTTACTTTGGGAAATGGAGGCTTGCGACACTCAGAGGTAGAGAGAAAGAGATAGAAGGAAAGAAAATAAGAAAGAAAGAGAAGAGAGGGACAAGGAGAGAAGGATTTTGGCACATCTAGCTCATTCAGCTCAATAAGATTATGAAGCGATCAGCTTGATGCGCTGCCAGCCGTCATTTGTGAGATGACTTTTAGCCTGTGAAATAGCAAGGTCACCATTCATTGCTACCATAAACTGAGCACTGCTGTGGGCTGTGTGAATAAAGGCTGGGAGACGGATAGGAGGATGACAGCTTGAACTTTAGCACCGAGCTAGGAGTATAGAGAACACACGCTAGTTTGCTCTAGTAATTACGTCTTTCTGGGCTCTTACTCAGTTTGAGTATCCATAAGATGCGTTGATCAATAAGCATATGCCACTGAGGGAATTGATCCTGAAATTGGCACGGCTATAAATCACAAGAAAAAAAAAAAAAACACTGAAGGGGAACAGCTGTGGACAAGAAAACCCTAACAATTCGCTTTTGTCCTCTGCAGACACCTGAAAAGACGCTACCTTGTTGGGATCGGGTCGGAGTTTCTCATTGTTGGCGGTGGCTGCTTTCTCAGCTGCTTTCTTCTGTCTCTGTGGGCCTTGCCCGAAGAAGATGTAGTTGACAAAGGCGTACTCGAGCAGAGCCAGGAAAACAAAGACAAAGCAGCCCATCAGGTACATGTCTATAGCTTTGACGTACGGGATCTTGGGAAGAGTCTCTCTCAGGTGGGTGTTAATGGTGGTCATGGTCAGCACCGTGGTGATACCTGCAAGTGTAAAATTACACAGAAACATCTGTTTGTAGTGTAGTCCCATCGTGAAGCAATAAAGGAGCAATAAATGATACACATTTTCCCCTATGTAGTCAAACAGCCAAGACAAATTTTGGTGTCTTTAGTTTAGATTCATCAACAAAAAATCTTGGGGCTATAGGCTTTGTTTAACTGTTAGCCTAATTAGCTTTGTCACTCCAGTAGAAAAAAAATAATAAAGACAGTAAACTAAACATCTCCCGGCTGATTAACTACATTTAGGGCAAGTAGGAAACGTGTTTAAATCCAGTATGGCAGTATGGCACTTCACTATGATTAATTCTACAGCACTAGGCATGTGCTGATATTGAAGGAGCAGGTTGTAATGTTTAGAGGTCACTGCCCCTCCTGCTGAGCAGAATCGCAATCAACATATTGACTAGCCTTCCTCAACATGCATTCCACTCCCAGTGGTGCTGAGCAGATCTGCTCTGTCCGGGGTGGAGCTGGGATCAAAACCAAGACTCTGGAGTTTTGAGGCGGCAACGCTATCAGCCAGCATTATGATAGCGTTTTTATAATGTAGGATACAAAAGATAACAGCAGGATACACACCAAGGACAAAAGTATGGAACAGTATAATATAGCACTTCATAAAATCATTTTAATACAGCACTGTCAATATAGAAATTTTCATATCACTATAATCACAGTATTATAAATTACTACAGCCTTTCTGAGTCTTGTTGGAAAGCTTGTTAACCTAGAAATGAACCTCAATATGCAGGAAATTTAGTACTCTCGTCGGTGTTATCAAATATTATAACTTCTTGCCTGCTGTGCAATAACACTTGTTTATTGGCAATTGCTGGCAACTTGGATAAAAAACAAACTCCCTCCTACAACCCCCTACTGAAACACAGTTATAGCAAAAGGCACATCTTATAGCTGATTACTAGCACTATAGTGAGCACAACAGTACACCAATTTATACCACAATGCTGTTTACTGCTCAATCCTGATTAATCAGTCGATGTGGATTAATTTTGCATCTGCATTATTATATACAAAAACAGTCAATATTTTCAAAAGTAACTTTGCAAAAAAAATTTTGCAATTATTAACATTACAGAATAATATTTGCATATCTGTAAAGAATGCAACATGTTACATGACACGCCAGGTTCCAGACGAAAACAAAACAAAACAAAAAAAAAAAAAACTAATGAAGGTTCCTGGGTTTTGCATGAAAATACAAAGCAGCAAGTGTGAAAAATGTTCCTGAAGAACTCATATTCTCCAGCATGCTCAGGAAACCTATCAGCTGTTTTACATACAGTACCTTTTGTACAAAAAAATAAAACATGAAAAAAAGATGCCTTTGAAAACATTTCTACATAAAGGAAAGTACTATTAAGAAAGTTAAGAGTAATAAAATAAGCACATTCAATATTTGGTGTGAAAACTCTTTGCTTGAAAAAAGTATTGTTAGATACAGATTTTAAGTTAAACAGCTGTTAGGTTTTACTGAGCGTGCTGGAGAATTTGACAGAGTTCTGGTAACTTTGTCGCACTTGTTTCTTTCTATTTTTATGCAAACCCCAGGAGCCTATATCAGGTTTATTGTGCTTCTATTTAAAATCTAGTCTGTTATGTAATATGTTGCTTCCTGTTCAGGCATAATAATGCAGACATGAATGGCAAAATATTTTATTAGAATAAATATGTTGCCTACGACTTTTGCACAGGACTGTAAAGAACAGCTGTTTAGAGCTAATATAATGTAAGTAATTATAGCAGGAACTATGTATGTTGTTTAGTAGACATTTCACAATAGTAATAAAAATAACTATAAATGGAATAAAAATTACAATGTGTCATTCATTAATAAAAGTAAATAAAAGCTGTCATTGGCAAATCAGTGGTATAAAAGTTTGAGGTGGTAAAGTCATCATATTTCCCTGTTGCTGATTATTTGCTGTAACAGCACACATACAACTGCTTTGGTTACTGCTTACATAATAAACCATTGGAATTTAATCAAATATAATAGAAAAACAAGTCTACTGGAGATGGCAATATAGAACTGTAACTCAGATTATCCCTCTGAGGAGAAGCCTTAAACATTCTGTGTAGAACCCTGTGTTTTCAGGGTATGGGGCAGAGTACCCTGGATGGAGTGCCAATCCATCACAGGGCACACAAATACACACTCACATACTACAGGCAATTTGAAAATGCCAATTAACCTAATCTTGGACCGTGGGGAAAAAAACCTGAAGAACCTGGAGGAAACCGACCATGCACAGGGAGCACATTGAAACTCCATGCACACAAGCCCCAGGCAACAGTTCTAACCAGTACACCACCATGCCCTTATAACCTTTAGATATTAACTTACATTTACATTAGTTAAACTCTTCTGTTATTGGAAAAACTCTTAAAAACATATTTTCAAGGCTTCATTGGTTTTTAGCCACTTGAAACAGAGCTATTTACGGACGATTTCTGATAGTCATGTCAACTTTTAAGCTATACATTGAAGGGTTTAAGGGTTTTGCCCAGAGAAAAAAAACAACAACTCCTTTG
Source organism: Heterobranchus longifilis (assembly GCA_028570985.1). NCBI lineage: Eukaryota > Metazoa > Chordata > Actinopteri > Siluriformes > Clariidae > Heterobranchus > Heterobranchus longifilis. Next base: position 2,539,026 of record JAOVVB010000010.1, read on the forward strand.
AAGGTTTTTTATGTCCCATGTTTAACCCATGATTCTATGGGAGTTGGTTAGGAGGTGGTTAAAATATGGCTGCTTATAAAACGTGCTGCTGCAGGTGTTTTTTTTGTTGTTTTTTTTCAGGTCACAGCAGAACTTTCAAAAGTTTGAAAAACATTTTCAGGCAATCTTTTTAGAAAATTCATGTCAAGTGCCTTTTTTAACCTTCCCGCTAATTAGGTTACGTGTTCTTGTTTTGCAAGAACAAAATGGAGATCCAGTGAAAAAGAAGTACACCAATTTATACCACAATGCTGTTTACTGCTCAATCCTGATTAATCAGTCGATGTGGATTAATTTTGCATCTGCATTATTATATACAAAAACAGTCAATATTTTCAAATGTAACTTTGCAAAAAATTTTTGCAATTATTAACATTACAGAATAATATTTGCATATCTGTAAAAAAAAAAAGAAAAAGTAGAAAAGAAGTAGTCTTGTTTGTTTAAGAATCTAAGAAGTTTTATGACAAAGTGACTTGTAAATATTTCATTGCTGATGTCTGTGACAATCACTGGTATGAACTGTGGCTGTATACTGTACATTCGAGTTGTATTCATTTTTTTTGTTGCATCGCAGGCAAGCAACCTCCTCACACCAACTTTTATTTCAGCCTATTTTAGACCATCACGCATGGGAAAAACAGTGTCAATTACTTAAGCAAAGAAATTCACAAGAAAGAAACATACTTTCTTAACTATAACCCTAATATTTAATACTTCGGATTAGTTTTTATTTATTCTCCCATGGTAATGTCTCCGTCTCGATGCAGGAATCGTTTTTTATTTAAGACACAGCTATGCCAAAGCCCAGATGGTGTAATCCCTCTTCAGGCATACATCTCTGTAGTACTGAATCCAATCCCACTCTACAGTTATGAGAAACCTTATACTGTAGCCTAGAGAACAGAGCAGCTTCTTATTACAAGATATTAAATAACCTCACTCCAGGCAAACTTAATACTTATATAAAGTCACCATTTATCATTCTCAAAGCACCATAAGATGAATCTATAAATCAGCTATGTGACAACACGGCTGTCTAATGGAAAGCATGGAAAGGCTCCCATGTGCAGCTCTATCTACAGAGCTTTCTTCTTTCTTTCTCTAGTCAGTCACAGCTTGAGCTGGAAATACACAGCCTGTGTTACAGATATACAGTACAGTAAGCAAGTGACTCTTTTAGTCCTGACAACTCGACTGCCTGTTTTATCGTTGCCCCAAAGCCTCACACACTCACTCATTCTCTACAGAGCTTATCCTGTGCAGGGTTGCAGGAGGCCTGCAGCCTATGCCAGGGGACTCTGGGCACTTGGTGAGGTACACCCTGAATGGGGTGCCAAATCATCATGGGGCACAGGCCCAGGACACAGATTCATGTAAAAGTATTAATGTAAAAGATGATGTATAGGTTCACATTCTATAGCCAAGTCAGTCTACAAACAGCTTTATTTATGAATCTCTTAAATTTTAGTTAGCCTGAGATTTATTGATACAATCCGATGATACAAGTTAGCTAAGTGTGTGTGGTTTCCGTCACAGTGAGAGATTCCTGCAAAATAAAGACAACAAAAAATTTAAGAGTACTTAACTTAGGGGCATACGTACAGAACTTTTTTTTGTCCAAAACTGAAACAAATCTCACTCTCCACTCCAACATTATTTGATCCAATCCCATCAGTTAGCTAGTCGTTATCAGGTAGCTAACATTCTAAGGAACCAAGTGCATGAGCATGCATGTTGACATGTTTCTTACCAAATTACATATACTCATCTGCTAAAAAAAAGAAAGTATTGAAGCAAGTACAGTATAGTAAAATGTCAAATTATGATGGATTATTAAAAAATGCAGTGATGTTTAAAAGTGTAATGAATGAAGAGTATTGTATTTTCTTTCAAAAGTTTAAAGTAGAGATACTTAAAAACCAGACTCAAGTGCAGCAACGATGTCATTGTATTGTACTTTGTTACATAACACCTCTGTTGTAATTAAGGTGTTAAGCATGTGTATGCACAATTAACCTATTAAAGCATGCATGCAATTATGGAAAACCTTGCACGTACTTTTAAGACAAGGTTAGACAAAGAATGGAACACGAAATGTAAGAGAGAAAGAAGCAGTAAGATCAGGCAGGACCAAGATGGAAAAACGTTACTGAGTATTGAGCGAGAGAAACAGCAATAGTCAAGGAGATAGACAAAGGAATAGACTTCTAAGTACAGCTATTGTGTTTCACTATAAGCTGTATAAACATAGAGGTTAAATACATCTGTCCCACGATTCCCTGTGCAGGCTGGAGAAATGGTAAATCACTTCTAATCCACAGAACGACCATTCAGTGATCATTTTGTCAGCATAATCACAGGCAGAAGATCAGATCAGCGATGGATGTGCTAAAGCTAGAAATCTCCTTTATTGAAGTCAGGTAATTTTAACACACACACACAAACCCAGGCGTCATCTAATTTAGTTTGGGAGAGCTTGCGGGCCAGAAGGCTCGATCACGTATCATCTAGGGTTTCTACCACGGGTTACTTCATGCATCCACTGCACATTAGACATATTGTACTGGACTTTCGCTTGTCTACCGGAATCCCTCAGGCCTCATGATTAGAAAGCTTTCCTCTTGCTTAGGGCGATATGATATCATATAATTGATCCACAAGACCGGAAGATTGCTGAACACCATCAGGAAATGTGCAGTGGAACCATCAATAAAGTCAAAATATCCCAGTCATTTACAGTGATGTGAAACATAATCATTCTCTACATGCATTTCATCTTAAAAGATCCTATACTCGTGACATAAAATAAACCGGACAGGAGAATGACACCTAACATGACTGTTTTTAAAGCTGTAAGAGGTCTATCCGGGAAAAGACACAACTATTGATATCAAAAATCAATGTCCATTAGGACACATTAAGGATCGTTTTATAATCACATCTTGGCATGCTGAATCGAAATCAAATTGAATAATACTTCTATAGACAGAACCTTACTCTGAATCCACTTTGCCCATGGCAGCGTGCACAGTAAACTCTCTGCCTTCAGACTGTACTTTTTAAAATGTTACATTTTGTTATGACATATAAACCTACTTAATTTATTCCACAAGATTTATGTTTATGAATAAAATACAGGGTTTCTTTTTTTTCTCCACCCACTTAGTAATGACAAAATAATTAGTAAATCAGTGTTTTGTCAGTGACTTGCTCTTAGTCGATTGGTTTGTTGGAACAAAGAGCAGCAAGGTGAAGTCCTGGAACACATCATTATAGTACAGTACCTAACAAACCGATCAATCAATTCAGTCAATCAGAAAATTGAACAGCAAAATTGCACCAGCTGAACACATGTTTGGCCAAATCAGGCCAAGGTGTAAAGTCAGTGCTAAATCATATATAAGTATCAAACTGGTCAGTTCATAGAACGTTTTCTCAGTACACCAGAGACTCCTTTAATGGCCAAAACATGTGGAAACAGCTTGGAGTGAGGGCTGTACAAGGGATGTGGCAATAACTCCCAGCCGAGGTTCTGCAACGTTCAAGTGCTGTTCGTGAATGACTGTGTGCACAGTTGGCGATAAGTTATCCATCCATTCTAAAGCATCAGGCACTCCACTTGCTGAATACGCATTAGAACAACAGATTTTTTTTTAAAATTTACTTATGCACCATTTACAAGTCTCACTGTGCTTGAAGTAAATGTCAAACGTTTATACGCCTTCAAGTCCCAGGTTGACTTGAACGCCCCTCATACTATGTTTTTCACATAGCTAAGCTATTAAAACTGTAATTGCATTTACTGCTCTTGTTGCACACACTTTATCTTGTTGTGTGTATGATGGTTGCACCATGTGCTGGAAGATACAATATCTTATCTCACGGTATATAGGCAGCATGAGCCAAATGCACTGAAAAGACATAATTAGATGTAGATTCTCTGAGGGACAAGAGGATAAGCCTATCAGCCAACACTGCCAATACTCATTTAACAATTTAGCTGAAAAGTACATTTACACAATGCTTTCCTTATCTCAAAATGCATCTCTTAACCAAGGTAGCATTGGATCTACAGTACATGCCACCAGATTACGATCATGCAAATTGCCTACCTAGGGCTACACGGGCAGCAGAGGCATCATAGTTGATCCAGAAGGATACCCAAGACAGAATGGTGATCAGGATGGATGGCATGTAGGTCTGCAAGATGAAGTATCCAATGTTCCTCTTCAACTTGAAGCTCAACGATAGACGTGGGTATGAACCTAAGAAAGAATAGCCAAGAGAAAATGAATGTTTGAATCAGTTTTTAAGGAATATTCAGGTATCGTTTAAATTTGTTAACATTAATAAGATTTTTCCATAATAAGAATATCCATAGGCTCATTCTACTGTACATTATCAATTCACTTTCATTCAAACATCTCACCACATAGATAGGACATTTCTGCTGGGAATAAAAACAAACATGTACCTGTGGAAAACACTACATTCTTCGAAATAAGTTTATAGTCCACGATGGAGAACTGAGGCAGCTCAATGCGCTCCACTCCAGATACAGCTCCATCTCCACCTCTCCAGTAAAACTCAATATCATCGGTGGTGTATCCATCTACACAGACGGAATGAGAGAAAATGTCAGTCAGAAATCTAGTTAGAGTAAATCAAGATGACTAGGATTGTGGGTGAGACATTTCACCACCCATCTGTGAAACTTCATCATGTACTTTCGGCACAGCTAATGGGGATTTAGAGGAAACGAAAAACCTACAAAATTGGGCTGGATGACTGAGATCCTTTATAATTTATGCATTTTCGTATCACTATGCCTGTTATAGTCTGTTGTTTTCAGATATGCATACATTGACCTCCTTTGAACCTTTATACATTTGCATGCTTCACCCTGTAACTGTACTAGACCTAATTCTGATTATATGCTTAATTCTGATTATATGTAATTCCCAAATAGCCCATAATATATGGTATAGAAAATTTTTGTTTTAAAATAATAATATGAAGCACGGTGATGGCAGCATCATGGGCATGAGCGTTGCCTTTGGCCAGTGGTAGCATCATGTTAAGAGTTTACTCTTCTGACTAATCTACAGTACTCCTTACTCAGCCTTTTGGCGGATGGCCCGTCCTAGACAGTCTAGGGAGCGTCAGTTGTGCTGCGTTCTTTCCCTTTTTTAATAATGCATTTAATGGTTCTCCACAGAATGTTCAAAGGTTTGGGTGTTTATTCATAACCAAAGCCTGACTGATGCTTTTTGTAGAACTCTGTCCCAGACAAGATAGCTTCTTGGTCTTTCAGGAGATTTTTTTTTCTTTTAGGTATGTTCTGTATTACACTCTGGGGCCCATTAAGATTGTATTTATCATGTTATTAATATCGTACTCATGTAACACTTCAGTTGTACACAGCTCAACTCAGTTTAATTAGTTATGTTTGTAAACTGTACTACAAGGGGCAATATTTGGTTATGAAAAATGGGTCTAATGAGGAAGTGCCATAACTTTCAATGACTTGAAAGACCACTAGGCTCCAAAAGTAATTAAGTCCCGATAGACCCCCAGCTTTATTGTCCAACTTTACAACTGAAAAAAAAATTATTTACCCATAAAATTATGCATAATTAGGGCCGTAGCTGATTTGAATGACAGCTGCATTGCAGGTGTCAAACTGTTAACTGTCTGCTATGCATCACTTTAGCTAACCAGCTAACTGGAATCATTTGTAGTTTAACTTATCACCAAAAATGTAGGAGAAGTTAACACAAGATGAAGTGTAGGTTATGGATGAAGGAGTTCAATCAAATGAATATTAACTTTAGCATATAAATTAAAGTTAGCCACCATAGCATTTGAGCTAAGCTAACGCTAAGCTAGCTAGCGTTTGGTAACTAAGGTAAGTTGGCAAGCAACAACTTGGCTCCTTGTATCTTTCTCTTTTGCCCAATCATGGACTAACCAGAGTTTAGGCAGAGTCAGCTCCTGCCAAGATGGCGGCAACCAGAGCTCATTTTTTTAGCTTCCAAAATGCTCCTCAGAAAACCCATGAGTGACAAAACATAGAGGGTTTTCTCAAGTTTTTATACAGTCTATGATGCATTATCTATACTGCTTGTCCTGTGTGGGGTTGCAGGGGGCCAGGGACATTGGGGTACACCCAGGATGGTGTGCCAAGCCATTGCTGGGCATAAGCACACACGTGGGCTATCAAGCATACCCATCAAGCATAACGCACAAACATACCAGGGATGAGATTCAAACCCAGAACCCTGGAGGTGCGAGGTGACACCGTTAACCACTAAGCCATTGTGCCATCACTCATGTAAGCGCTTTGACAAATATATTTTCACCCCATTTTTAACGATATGCTATATCTTGTAAAATCATGGCATTACGTCCCAATTAATTTCTTTTTCAGTTCCTTGTTGTAGCAGTACAAAATGT
>JAOVVB010000010.1:2586638-2611863 GCA_028570985.1 Heterobranchus longifilis
GGAGTATATGTGGGGGTCATTGGGGTTAAAACCGGGATTTAATGGAAAATGGCTTCTGAGACACTCATTGGTGTTGTGGGGGAGGTACAGAGGTGGGAGGGTGGGGGGGTGGAGGGAGTTGGGTTTTCCCTCTTTGACTCTTCTCATTACATGAAAGAATCAAGAAGCGTGGGGAACTATATGCCTTTGTCTGTCAGAATGAAAAGACTGGTCCTGTAGTGTGCGTGAGATAAATCAAAGCTTTTCCAAAACCTACACAGTCAGATCATTAGGAGGCCAGTTTTCTGTCATCTTCAATTCTTTCGGTGACCGTTCATTTTAAATGCCACTACAGCTGATCATGCAATCTGGGTAACCTTTATGTTAATGTTGTCAGATGACTTTGAGAATATGCATAAGTGAAATTATTGACATTTCAGTGCAGCAGCACAATGTAACACACATTGTGTTCGGCTATGTTTTAACACAGTATGTCAATGATACTGACGATGACTGTGAATGATGCAGATTTGTTGTTTGCCAAAGCAAAAATGAGGAAGAGGTTTAGTGGTTTACTTATTGCTGTTGTGTTTCAGTGTGTACAGTAATCTTTTTAAAACTGTGATTGGGCAACACCACGTGATTGTGTTGAAATTGTTGATGGTGGTGCTGGCCTTTGTAAGAAGATATAGCTATGTAGTGACACTAAAAGAACATTTTCAAAATGGTGGGCTTGTGCAGGATGTCCCGTGTTGCACTAGTGACAGTCCTCTCTGACCAATCAGCAGGGCTGGGTAATATGACGAGACATATCATCAAAACGATATAAAAATGTTTAGCGTATATATTTTTCTATATCGTTTCTATCCCAATGTTGAAAAACCATTGGCCGAACTGCATTATGGCAATATTTACATCATTTGGATGACATTTTATGTTCTGATCCTTGCATGTGAGTACCATGGAGTATATAAAAATAGGCTTTATCATGTGGTTATTTATTGAATTACCAGAAAACATGCTATATTGTGATATATATCATTATTGAGATATGAAATTACCTATACCAGGATAAAAGATTTTGGCCATACTGTGATCCGTTGTTGATATATACATTTTAATGAGTGCAGCTTTAACATTTTTCGCCTCCAAAAAGCCACATGTTCTCATTTTCTTTCTCACTTTAAGACAATGCTTGTCGCCCACAGTCACTTAACATACTGAATGGAAGGATTAGCAGGAGCACCACATAGAGCTATCTCCTGGAAACACAGATGCCTTTTATGCCAATCCTCTCCTCACCTAAAGGAGGAGGAGACCAATGAGCCAAACTCCTGAAAAAACAGAACAGTCCCTTAACGGATATGGGATGAGATAAAGGGGTGATAAAGAGTCTGTCACTAACTAGCAGGGGATATTCAGAGTCACGAAAGTGAGTGGAAAAAGTGAGTGGAAAGATCATCTGCATGCTACGTCAGTGTTTTTCAGTCATGTGCCATTGTGAATCAAGTCTGTGGGTTTTCATTCCAACCAAACACGCAGCTCATTTCACCTTAAACCTTTAAGAGGAGGAACTATGAAATCAGTCAGCACAGTTTATTGCTGGAATGAAAAGCTGTTGAGCACTAGAGTGGCAAAGATTAACTGATAAGTTGTCAAGTATTAAATCAATCACCAACTATTCTGATAATAAATTAATCACTTTGAGTAATCTTTTAAGAAAAAAAAAATCTCAAATCAACTAAACGATTACTCGACAAAATCGCATGAGTCGACTAAGAATTTCTTTAATCGAGGACAGCCTATACATTTTTCACTATTTTCTGACATTTTATAGACCAAGCGATTAATAGAGAAAACAATCAGCACATTAATGGATAATGAAAATAATTGTTAGTTGCAGCCCTAGTTCACAATATTCCATTAAGATAAAAGTGAGGCTGTCTGCTGTGATGAGAGAGAGCAAGCAGCGCTTTCGTCAGCACCAGCAAACCTTCGCCTACGTTCCACCTCCCATTTCCTGGTTACACAGCTGACAAAAGCTCCAACATGACATGGATGTGACCTGATGGCTTGGATTGTGATATGTCACCCACTGGCTACAGAGTCTTGACAAAAGAGCTCAACAGACCAGGCCTGTGCACATTATGTCATTCACTCCGCACAATACCTCAGCGATGTAATCCAGCAGGGGTTTGAAACTGACAGACATATGTCTTACTAGCATTTTTCCCCTTTACATTGCTTAAGCATGGTTTCCTCTTAATAATTTATCTTTGCTTTCCCACACTGCGGTCAGTAAACCCATAAGAGAGTCAAACAGAGAGCTTTTAACTACCAAATATACACTAACACGGGCCTTGATTTCCATTGGCCCTTAATTGATGCTCAACAGGGTTTCAGCAGTAAGATGGCCAAACTCTGGCTGTCTTTCATTGTGTAGATCCATGAGAGAACAAGAGCAGGATTTCATTAAGCTCCACAATACGCACAGAGGCCATAAAAGACTCCAGCTTGTTGCTATGGAGCTTTGACTTGTATCGAGGAATACATAAGCAGAAACTGGATACTTATTGTGGATACAGAGCACGACCTGGCTTGTATCAAAAGCACTGCAGCGAGATGGCTTGTCTTACAGGAATATTTTTTTTGCCTTATATTCCAGATGGTTGGTCCTCGAGATAAAATGCACTGGTGGGATTTTAAACCCTCCATATACTGTGTGTCGTGTGTAAGCGATGCATTTCAATCCTAACTGAGTCGATGTGTGTTTGGAGCTTCCTGCTGAGATGTTGCAGCATAATCTCTCCTTAATTCTTTATTCTACACAATGAGGTTATTAGCAGGTTTCATTGAAATGCAGAAATAGTGTACGACACTGTTGGTTATATTCGCCTTGGATTTGGTACATTTTTACTTGGTACATTTATAAATACCAGGGTTATAATTAGAGCACAACCAATAATGTCTTTGAGGCTGATACTGATATTATTCATTTTTTTAATAAACATATATAAACAAGTTTTTTGATCCAAAAGTGTGAACTAAAGGTCCACTTATTAAATTTTCGCAGGCCTTTCAACCGCATCACATGGTCTTCCTTAGTGGATGGATTTGTTTATTTCAGTTTTAAAGGATTAGTTAACATAGATAGGGCCATTTTAGGGTTGCTGCTAAACTGTCTTCTAAACTCTCTTAAGGAGAGTTAGATGTAGATAGTTAAACTGATAGCACTCTGCTGTCTGCACGCTTAACATGAAGCAGTTAGCTTAGCATAAAGACTGGAAACTGGAGGAACATCTGATATAACAAATGAACAACCACAAATTGTCATTTTTACAGAGAGAGGCAGGCTAGCTGTGCTAAGCTAAGCTAACTGGCTACCAGCTGTAGCTTCATATTTACTGTACAGACATGAGAGTTGTATTGCTGTTCTCATCTAACTCGACTAGAAAGTGAATAAGTGTATTTCACAAAATGCCAAAATAATCCTTTAAAAGCAAAAATGCAAACAAACATTTTATCTTAATTTTTAGTTTTCTATAAGGACATTGATTATCATTAATCTATTCCCCCCCCCACACACACACACACCCACATACCCACCCACACACCCACACCCACACATACACGCACACACACACACAGCGCCATTGACTTCCTGAGCCCCAGAGAGTCACTAATGCCGAAGCAAAGCTGCCAGTGGAACAGTTACTGCTTGCCTCATGCTGCTACACTCTTGTTAATACAATTCCCCCTCTACTGTCTTCAGCTCAGTGTAGCAGAGACACTGTCTTTCATATACGCTCTGTGAAGCTGCTTCCCTCAGATAATATACCAAGGTCCTGTGGGACTCTCAGAGACTCCAGGCAGACAAGATGTGCTTGTCTGATAAAAGAAAGTGATGTGTACAAGTGTAAACATTCAATATTATTCACTCATTGCTCGCTCGCTGCTTTACACTGCCTCTTATCTGGAGCTCACTGGCTGGGGGCTTTTCTCTCTATTGTGAAGCCATCTGTAAAGCCTAATTCAATCGGAGTGGAGAGGCATTTCATATACGATGCATGGACATGCGCTGTACCGACAAATCTGATTTCGCTTTGTACCACGAGGGCGAAGGTGTGTTATGAATAACAGAATAAGTCCGGCTGCTTCTCCTCCCGAGCCATTTGGGTTTTTTTTCCAAGATGACACAGACTGAATTATTTAAGGTTGTTAAATTAAAATTATCAAACAGGATTACACTCAGGCCTGAGGATGGACTCCACATATTAATAGTGTGGCATAGGGTTTGCTCTTTTTAAGAAACAGGAAAGGGCTAATGAAATCCACTTCCTGTAAACCTGTTACCCAAGAAGAGGGAGATGGTGGTGAAGCATTGTAATGTGGAAACTTGTCTCTGGCTGCAACTACTATAATGATTATTTTCAATTAATCTGCTGATTATTTTCTTGATTAGTTGTCTATTATGGTCTATGAAATCTCAGAAAATAGTGTAAAATGCCTATCCCAGTTTCTCAAAGTCCAAGGTCCAAAATAGCCAACTGCAATTTTCAAATTGCAGGAAGCGCAATATTTGTTTAAAGGTGAAATATGTGTCAAAATACCATTAGTTGTGTCAGTCCAAAAGATTTTCTGTTTAATATGATATAAACCAGAAAAAAGTAGGAAATCTCCATATTTGGGAGGCTGAAAACAGCATTTTCTGCCATTTTTACATGAAAAATTACTTTAATGTTGAATCGATTATCAAAATAGTTGCTCGACTAATCGTTGCAGCTCTATTAGTGAGTGCTATAGATGTAGGAATTATACTAATTGTCATTTGAAGTTGTGGACAAAATGGCAAATTTAACAACAGATGGAATTTTGCCTTTTGTACAGCTGCATTCCCCCTGTGGTGCTGCCATGCAATTAAAACTGACTCTTACCTTAAATAATTTAGCATTTCTATACGATTCAAATAAAAGCTGAGGCATTCAACTTATAGGGTAACTTGCCTGCCGACTCCGAGCTGCCAATTTAACTGCAACTTTGATGCTTCAAGTCCTTTTTTCTCGCTCTGTTTGAATCCGCTTTTGTATGAACAGCAATCCAGTGTTTTCAGTTGTCTTTGTTCATTTCAGACACCGGGCCCTTGTAGTGGTGCAGCCATAACGCCTCACTGCTCAAATGCAAAAATCCACAACCGCACCATTGGTCTCGCACTCTATGCCTTTGTATTGGCTGTGATATGCTGCTGTTGTCTTTGTACCCTGCAATGCCAATATTGACACTGATGTTACTCCGTACCAGTTCCATCATGCAAGCATCACTTTGCATGACGCCACAGACATTACCCATGTGTAATGATCTGCTTGTGACAGGTGAACATTAAACTACTGCAAATATTTGCAAAAAAGAACAGAGAATGGAGCAGCTTCTAATCCCTCAAACAATGAAAAAGCACAACAATGCTCAACAATGTAGAGACAGGCGCTAAACCCAAGCAGCAAACTCTGGAGCTGAAAAATTAAGCCAACGCGCAAGTGCCAAAAACTGCAGTTCCACGAATGGCCACATGAAGCTGGCTCCAAAAGCGAGTCGATCCCCATAGAGCCCCATGTTAAAATGCCCAACTTTACAGCAGAAATAAATATTACAATAAACAAACAAAACAGTTTTGGTGATGAAATCATATATTGAGATATCTTGATACACAATTACATTGTCTACATTGATTATAACTTTTTTTGATACATTGTGAACATTGATAATACCAAGCACACACTAACTAAAATTTCAAAAACTGTTACATTCATTTTGCAGTAATGCTCTTAATTTATTGAGAAAATACTCTATTATTTATATATATATACTATTTTTAATTTGTCAAGTATTTAATTCATACAGGAGTATACAAAAAGGCTTTACCATGTGGTCATTTCATATGGATTATTAATTTATTAAATTACCAGAAAACATGCTGTATCATGATCTATATATCGTTATCAACATATGAAATGACCTATATCAACATAGAGGATTTTCGCCACATCATCCAGCCCTAGTTTGGGGGGTTAATTTTTAATATAACTTACCCATTTAAATTATATTAGGGCTTATAGTATACATATAAGGGCTTGGCCACTTTGAGTGACAGATGGGTGCCATCAGGAGACTGTAGGCTCCATTCGGCCCACTACAACTCCAGCCATGCTCCACCCTTTGTCCATTTTTGGATTAGAAAGGCAGAGTGAGGCACTGCCAAGATGCTGACGGCCGGAGCCACCCACCTAAACCTATGGGTGATGTCACAGAGACTACATTCATATTTTATACAGTCGATGGCTAAAACTGAGCATTTCAGACAGAGGGTGAATACAGGTATAGTCAGACAGACAGTATGAGAAAAATAATGTGATTTTTAAACATTAAAGCATAAACAGTAGAGAACCCCAAAGTACAAGCATAGTATGGGACATTTAAACATAATCCCAGCACTGTGGTGGACAGTGATGTGGCAAAAAAACCACCCCTCTCCGAAACATCTCTTTCACCAGCACCCTTTTTTGTTCCATCCTGTATCAACTACAGGAAGGCCAATGGGCGTAAGTCACAGACACTGCATGTTAGCCAACTATCCTGTTGACACATCCCCTTCTCTTACTGTCTGCCACTTTTCATAAACCACCTCAGAAAACCTTATTTAATTCTGTGGTCTTTCCCCCCCAGTTTTCTCCGTTTCATTGGTGTTGTTGGGCAGCATTCAGTGCTAACTGCTGCATAATTTGGATAAATCGTTTCTGGATGAAGCCCCATTAACATCATTAGGGAAAGATTTAGGTTGCACATGAGGCAGAAAACACAGTCAGTAAATGACCTTGTTTATTAGTGGAGTTACTTATTGATTGTTTGATTACATTTTCTTGGGTCAAGGTGCACCCTCAGATGTAATTAAGCCCAGTGTATAAAAATTAGCTGAGGAAGAGTTTTGTGTCCTTTTGTGCATTATGTTACTTTAATGTTGGCAACAACCTTGTTACCCTCTATGGATATTAGTCCACGACAAGTTGTCATAACTCAGGATGAATTTAGATACATAATTTACCCCAACAGACAACAGAATTCCCTCAATTTATTATGAAAGATTTTACACTTGCAGTTTGGTCATTCCTGGGAAAAATATTTTCTGTTTCAAGTTTGTTCGGAATAAAAACAAAACAAAACAAAATGAGCTTAGTTTATTGTACGGCTGATATTTAAAGGTGGAATGAGTAGGATTCATCTGTTGCGGTTTGTAAACACAACATTCAAAGTTGGCCCCTCCTCAACGACACCAGAAGCGCATGCCGGCTTGGCGTTTCGCCTCGCTATATTTGCGTTTTTTCAGCGATGTTTAGCTTCCTCTTAGATGCATGCTTACGATCTGGCGCCTGGTGGCTACGTTTTTAGAGCAGAAATGTCCCAAACACAGCAAAATGAAAGAAAAATTAGAGAAAAATACAGGCAGAGGGTCGGGTCTGCAGATACAGACACCACCACACACTTCTTGTGGGTCATAAGTGATGATTGAGAGGAATTCCTTTTGTATGACTCAATTGTTTTTTGTTTCGTTTTTTCTGGAAAATCCTACTCATTCCTCCTTTGACAAGAGATTGCATTACAGAAATGCCAAATACATATTTGAGGTGATTTAGGAACATTGTTGCCGTTAGATAGTTTACCCACTTAATGCTAACGTCAACATGCTAACATGCTCAAAACGACAATAGCAACATACTTAGAACTGGGCAGCAGGAATGAGTAGTGATAGCCAACATGCCTGAACTAAGAAAAGAGTTACGCCTACAGAAACTTAATTAACAGAAAATCTAAATATATCTCAGATTGACTGATTGATTAAAAGTGCTGCACAATATAATTTAGCTCTACCGAGGTCATGCCCTATCTTGCAGTGTTAATGAAACTGAGAATTCATTTGTGTATCAGCTGTGTGATTCACATCCCCTCCTAAATTTAATCTTAGTAATGTTAATTAGAACATTTGTGGCCACCTGTAAACAGAGAGGTAAGAAATCATAAAAAAGTACACAGTAAAGTAAATTACAATTGCAATTTGTACTGCACTGTCAAACTGCAAATACAAGGATAGATCTGATCTTAGTGGTTACATCATACTGTACCAGTAGTAAATAAGATCTCTTCTTTTCTCTCCCTGCACTCTTGAATGATCGCTTTCTAATTACGTACCACTCCACTGTCCTATTTCCAACAGGAAATACATCATATTAATGAAACAAGATGCTCTCGTGGTGCCTATAAGCACTAATTCATCTATCTTTTAGAGCTGTGGTCCTCCAGCATGTCTAGCTGGTCCTCAGCCGCACGCCCTGATTACACCACCAGAGTCAGTGCTACTGCAGCAGTATCTGAACCCACTCAGTTAGGGCAATACACACGTAGCTCTTTGAAAATTAAATATAGTAACACATCACATAATTTGTTCATGTCATAGTGCCTGCAGGTGACTCACTCACAGATGAACCTTTCCTGTCGTCCTATAACAGTTCCTGTGCCTGAAGAACATCAGGACTTTCCTGGCAGCGTGCAGCGACGTATTCGGCATGAAGAAAAGCGAGCTGTTCGAGGCCTTTGACCTTTTTGACGTCAGGGACTTTGGAAAGGTAAGACACAGAATAGCTGCTTTTCCACTGGGGGCGAGCTTGTGCGTGCCGAGGCCAGTTACATTTTCATTGTCACTTCTGGTCTTGGATCACGCCAAAGCAGGCGGGGAGACGGGTGCAGAGGCTCATTTCTCATCAACCCGGTTTTACCGCTGATGAATAATGGATGAAGAATAATATGGTGTAAACCAAAATTACGAACGTATTGTCTCATAAAAGGTAGCTACGATGTAGAACTTTATGTGAAGTATAATTTAAAGAAAAGACAAAGATCCCTATGTGCACAGTTCCGCTCAGGAACATTACCATTAGCTCTTGAGACCGACAGATTTAACGCCACTCCAGAGGAGGACAGATTGTGTTTGTTGTGTGAGCTTGGTGAAATCGAGAACGAGGTTCATTTTTTGCTTTATTGTCCTGTTTATGAAGACATAAGGGATGTTCTTTTCAGTAAAAAAGGCCTCCAATTATGACAGTTTCTTTTGGATGGATGATTATGAGAAGCTTGAGTTGTGTTTCAGGAAGGGAATCTTTTTTGTGGCAGATTTTGTTTGCCAGGCCTGGGAGAGAAGGCAGAATATATATATATTTTTTTTTTTGGTGTCTTGTAAACCCATGAGGGTTGGGCACTTTCTGTGCATGACACAGAAATAAAGAAATCATCATCATCATGAACGGAAAAAGGAAAACTGGACAACAACGGACAGTATTAATAGCGAGGACATGACACATGCTAACTCTAATGGTTATTTTAAATTACAGGATTCTTATGTTATCTGCTGTGTGGGATGGGTGACGTGTACACTGAGGCAGCATGTTATTAATGGCAGGTTGTAGTGCAATACTGCAGGGCTATCGGCACGATAGTAGAAACACAAATGTTTTTTGTTGTTGCGGCTTGAGGCCCGAGGACATTAACACCGGCCGGCTCGAAGATAACCGTAGCTCGCAGTGGCGTGATAGTGGGAATATGATGAGGTAGAGGTTTTGTTCTTGGTGATGGCTGCATCCACCCTCACTGTGTTTGTCTGCCAGCTGTCCCCAAAGATCGAACTAAATTAGTCAAAATGTGCTTTTACGCCCACTCTTGTCCTTGTGTGGAAGTTATGGAACTTAGTCAAAATTATTTATAAATGAAAGAGCTCCTTTATCTTGGACTTGGATTTTTAAATTATTATGAATGTCTTGCATCAGCTGTCTTTTTGCAAAGATTTACACAAGCTTTTATCCATTTCGGATAATCTTTTTAATTCATACTCTCACTGTAACAGCAATTTCAATGGCCTCTGGTCTACTCTACAATATCATTAGTAGATGTTCTTACTGGCATCACTGTTGCTAATCAACACAGTCTTAGGCCACATTGCAGCTTTCTGCACACTCCTAAACTAAAGCTGAAGTCAGCAACATGACCCAGCAGTTTAATCGCTTCCTCTCATTAGAGTGAATACGCCTCAGCGTGCAGACTTTACGAGGGGTTAAAAGTCTGGCCTTGGGTTCATTACTTTGAAGGACTCTGCTTGTAGTGCTGTGAAGCTGTCTGCGGCTCTTTGACAAGCCCTGCTGCTGCTGCCCTCGTGAAGTCCCCAGGAGGTTTACTTAGAAATCAGAGAGAGAGAGAGAGAGGATGCCGCTGGACCCACGGTGAACACAATGTTATGTTTATGAGACGACAGGGTCATGTATTCTAGCTTAAAATGTGTGCATGTGTGTCAGTGGGAGAAACACAGGAAGACACAGAGACGTATAGTTGTCGTCCTTCTCTATTTAATCTTAATAAAATCTGTGAAGAAGTGGCATTTAGAGCATCATGGGATGCGAAAAATACTCCAGTGACACCGACAATTATAATAACATCAGTGATTAATGAATATTATAATCAGCTGAGATGAAAAAAATATGCATTCAATCAGCCGCACAATAATTCTAATTAATATGATCATATCCATCATATCAGAAGTGAAACGCAGACTGTGATAGTTGATTTCTAATAAAAAGGAACAACTTATTTTGGATTCCATGTGTTAGCATTTTTCATGTGCCTATGAGAGAACAAAACCATCAACACAAAACCACATCCTAGATTATGAAGAAAAATAACGGACCATCACAGGAACAACACCTCTAAACATTTGTCTGTTCAACTTCCCTTTTCATGGCAAACATGTCCGTCAGAGAAATGTTTCGAAAGGTAACAGCTTGTGAAATGAAGACGTGTGAAATTGCCATAGAACAAAAGCATGGCAAACTTTTGTTGAATATGCATCAACCGGCCATTTTGTCCTCCCAAGATAAACTGTTCAACTTATTGTTTCATTGATTATAACATAATTGGGAACAGAGGTTGACTCTTGATCATTTAGGTGTTTGTGTTCTCGCAACTCAAAATGAAAAAAAGTAATCGGCTAATATCCACCAAAAAATATTCACTTAATGAAGGCTTTGACTTACAAATGAAATGTTAATCCAGTCCCTCAGATGAACTCTTGATGATGTAATATGTATGAAAAACTTACAGTACAATGCACTGCAGATCTAGATATGGTCAACAGCACCTTTTTGTACTTGAATGCTCTGCTGAGCTGAATTAAGTAGCTGAGAGAATTAAGTCATCTATTCATTAAGTCATCTATAATTAAAACACATTTGGTCTGCTGGCAAATTCCTTTCTTCACATTTAAAGGGAAATATTTTCAGAGAAAATCTACAGAAGAACCAACAGTGGCTCTGTAAATTACAATCTTTATCCTTACTCCTGAAAAAACTAAAACTACACCTAGCTTTGTAGATTTGCGCATCTTTGTGATTTTGCAGTCCTTTGCTTTTATATTCAAATTTCAGCCCACGTAAGCATTTTAAAGAAACAGTCTATGAAACAGGGGGTTTATAGGCTGAAGCTGCTACTGGAAAAACCCATATACTGTATAAAAACATAGTCACAAAACACCATGTCTGAGGAGCTTCCGAATAGTTAAATTCAATTAACAAATATATAGCTTAGCTCAGAGTAAAAACAGATTTTTACAGATAAAAGCTAGGGTATGCACTTTTGGAAATAGAGCCCTCCTCCTGCAGCTCTCCCCTCTCTGCCCCAAGCCCCTCCCACCAGACAAGCATGGGTGTATGCACGCACTTCCTACAGTAACCTGTACGAGTACTAGTCATTCATTTTAATCATCCCAGTTGTGATTGTGACCCTGATGCTGTTATATAGCAGCAATTCTATGAGAACCATCCTGCTTTCTTTGCAAACTTGTGGGCCTGTAAAGTCCTTTGTGATGACATGTGATTCGAGGCTCTAGCTACATAAACATTAACTTAAATTAGCCGCAGCGGTGAGCCTTTGGCCACGGTTAGCAGAAGGCTAAACTATTAGCAACATTTCCTCTCCATCTCTTAAAACTGAGTTTCTCCACAAAGAGTCATGCAAAACTGACACACACTGATGGATGAAAAAAAAAGACGACGGCTCGACTTGAAGAATCTGTCGACTGAGGGGTCTGTGACTGATGATTCGAATCTCCGATTTTCAGGGAGCAGCTTTTCCCTATTTCCCTCTGTGATTTCAGTTTGTTCAAGCACAACACTTTGATGACTCTCTTGAGTGAATCCCACATTGCCCAGAGTGAATTTTAACATCTCTGAAATTAGACAGCAAGCAGGCCCCGTAATCCGCGCTTGGCTGGCTCTGCAGAGGCTAATGGAGTGAGGAGAGAAGGGAATGGGAGAAGCTGCCACTCACCTGCAATTCCAGCATTTTTTTTAGTTTTTTAGTTTTAAAAATAGCTGCCGGACTGCTCCTGAATAAAACATCAACCGTGCCTGTTTATTTTAACTTTGTGTAGTGGTCTTGACAGAGTGTGTATGAGGAAACACGTGCTGGATCTCTCTCTGGTTGTGTGCTGTGTATTCTTAAGGTATCTAACTGCCTGCTGTTATACTGGACATGTTTTGAACTGATCTCACATGAGACAACCTTAACCCATACAGCCTGAAAATTCTTCTTGACTCCTCCACCTTAAAAGCTGGGAAGGAATCCAGCAGTAAAGGACGAGTCCCTGATGAGATTGAGGTCTTAGAAAACATAACCAGACTCAAAAGGAGATTGTGTATTTGAATGTGTGATAACACTGATACATCTGACAAACAGCTTTTGACTTGTTGGTGTTCTTGGGCTCAAACGATGGTCACACTACACTGCAATAGTAGGAAAACTGACATACAGCATCTGTCTGTAGCCCTTTCCCCTCAGTGCAGGAACATCTGGTTTGCACATCTGTCTTGTAGACACATGGAGGGTTATGGGCTCTGTAGGGAGAACTGAAATTTGGCTGCACACACACTGATACACACCTGGCAGAGAGAGATGCATGATGGTATACAGTATTTAGAGAAGATATTGAGAGCTACAATATCCTCTTGCTGCTTCAAGGATATATTTTTTTATCTGTGGAGGCCATAGACTATAAAAAATAATGGACGTAGCCTCTGTGACATCACCCATTGGTTTATGGACTACCGCTTTGAAGCCTTGAGTTTGGCATTGGCTGTCGCCATCTTGTTTTTTTGCAACCATACGTGACCATATTTGGACAAGAGGGTGGCGCTGGGGAGAAGCACCAAGCCACTGTCGTTTCTATGGCACTGCGCTAAGCTAATCGCTAAAGAGGGGAAACATGACGTGAGTCATCCGGCATCCGGTGAGCTCCAGATGCTTGAGCCGTTTGCTGCAGTGACACGGGGCCAGTTGAAAATCATCAGTTTCCCTTAAGTTTCCAGCTAATGCTAATGCTACTGCAACTGAACAAGACATTTTTAGTCAACCTAAATGTTACAATTAACTGTCATGAAGTGAAAATACACTGTGAAAGGGTCAAAGTCCTAAAACAAAAACAGACAACATCCCAAAACAAGTTCACATCTATTTAAATGTACACAGGGCCTTGGATAGCAACGCTAAGACTCTATTCTGATGCTACCACCTGTCAATCACATGGTAGCCACGTCTTAAAGCATACCCTGCTTTATCGCCTATTTTCCTCTAAATGGGACCATAACTTACAAAATGAACAGTATGCTGTATTGAAGAAGACTTGAAACTAGCGATTGAGACCATAAACTCATCAGGAAAATGTTTACTGAGGTAATAAATCAAGTGAAAAGTAGGGTCATTCTCCCATAGATTTCTATACAATCTGACTTATTTTTGCAACCAGTGGAGTCACCCCCTGCTGGTCATTAGAAAGAATGCAGATTTAAGGCACTTGCACATTGGCTTTAAGATTCAGACCTGGAAGCTATGTCTAACTATCTATGGTGGAAAAACAGAAAAATGAATTTCACAACAAGCATTACTAGTTTTACTGTATTTGTCTACATACATACAATGAATAGGGCCTATAGCTCTGTTGACATAACCCAAGTACTCTCTGATCTCGTGTAAAAACGTCATGTATCCTTGGTTGTGACATGATTGAAAATACATGCTGCCATCATCATCCCTGAGAGTGAATGACTAACTGTCTCACTTCTATTTTATTGCTATTCCAGTCATCTTGTATCAGCTCCTTTCAAAAATAGAATCAGAGTGCTGACAGGAGCTTTCCATACTCGCATTCACATGATGGACAGTCGCTTAGTACTTGGAAAAAATGAGTGTTGTGGACTGACCTATTAAATAATGCAGCATACATTAATTTAAGAACACACTGAAACCAGCAACAGTAGCACATCATCTTTGCTGCTGTGCTTGTCATTCACTCAGCTGATTTAAGAGTGCTCACTGACCACAGAACTGCTTGTTAAAGTGACTCATTGGAATCTCATTCATCAAGCCACACAATTGTATCACAGTGTGAAACTGTATATAACGTAATAAATGCACAATGCAAAAAAATAGAAATTCCCATGATTTCAAAGACACATGAACGCATCTCAAATCTAAATAGAGCACACACATGGTATTGCTAGAAACTGCAATTCCCACCTTTCTAATGACACCCGAAAACCCCTTGCATCCACAACACATCCGGCACTCTTGCTAAGAGTTAGGTTGCTTGGCAACCTCACATCAACAACAAGACTCCAGGAAGTCATTGCACACATCCCCCCTTAAAACGATAAATTGTCTTTTTTGTTTTTTGCAGATTAAACAAGATATATGTTAATCAGTCAGCTTTAGAGGTGCTGGTAGGTGAATGCTGACAGATTAGCTAAGCTAAGTTAACTGACTACTGGCTGTTCTCATCCAACTTTACTATTATTTTGTGAAATTGCATCATTGTTTTTGCCATATTTCAGTTTTAAATGTAATATTAAATACTGAAATTGACATGAAAACTCTGATTAAAGACCCTACTTAAAATCTTAAAGACAGGCCATGGAGACGTAAAGCACATCTGGATGATTGATGAGCACAGTGGGCGTCATGTGGGCTGATTCCTACATGGTAAAGTAACCTCAGATCATCTGCTACATTCCATTCTGTAGACTATGCAAATTTTGCTGCACCACAACTTCCTTGAAATGGGCCACACCTGCATATGTTTAACCATATAATGTGCAAATAATCTGGCAATAAGAGATTGATGCGGCATGCTCTTGTTTTTGCAGCTGCTTTTGCAGCTCACCCCATGTTTACTGTAGATACTGTGTAGGTAGTCCTTGTTGGAAAAATCAGCGCGTTAATATTTTTGTGAGGCTTTTGCCTCAGTTAACAACAGAGCTTTGCAACTGATGTCATGGCGCAATGCATTATGGGAACGGGTCCGCCATCTTGTGAGGCCACAGAATACCAACATTCATGTGAATGAACGTTACAACTACACAACAAGTCCTTCCTCCCATGACTATAGAAGTATATCAACTCAATAACAAAGCACAGTCTGGTTGCCGGCCACTAGTGGCCGCACAACATGGCCCCTCACTCCCATCAGCCACCATTTTTAGTCATGTCAATAAAGAGAGTGCTGACAACACAATTACATATTACTGAGACTTTGCCACAGCACTCCTAGGAGCAGGACATGTTTAAAAGCCTCACACATTACTCTCTATAGGCCTCTGCATACAAAGACAGTGTCAACTCAGCCCTGCTGGGCATTACTCTATTACCATCTTCTACCACTGGCTGTCTAGCATTTGTAGGTGGATGAAGATGCTGATCATTTTGGCGAAGGTGAAAAATGACAGCCCTGGGGGAAGGGGAAAGCAAAGATGGAAGAGGAAGCTAGAGACAGACAGAAAGGGTTCATTGATTAGTGTCTTCCTCCTCAGTTGACTGTGATAAATTTAACCACGGAAACACACTAAAGGCTGATGCATCTCCCGACCAGCCCCCCATCATCTCTGTCTCTTTCCTTTGTCCTTCAGCTATGCTCTCAGCAGATCTGTGTGGTCAGATATCATATGTCTGCTACGTGCTAATGGATACTTGGGGGTGTGTCTTTGTACTGCATGGCTAAGCTGCAGTAACAGTGGTCCACAATTGCTTTGGAGACAGGATTTTGATAGCTGCCAGAAGGAATAAATCAGTTTAATGGATGGTCAATATACTGGGATGATATTGGTCTTTTATTAAAAATCACATATTGGCCTATGGCGGTTCCTCCAGATCAGTGCTATCCTCAAGTGGATTACCAGAGATGTCTTTCTAGTGTGGTGTAGGAGGTTTTACTTTATAGCTGCGTAGGTGTCAGTCGGTTAAACCTGCAATTAAAGCGTCAGACTTAAAGAGCTGTGAACCCACCTACTGTAGATTCATTAGTTTGGCTTGTACTGTGGTGCGAGTCTTACTTTCCCATCATGGTCTAAATGCTGTTGCAATTGCTTCTCTATCCTGAGAGAACACAACAAAAGATACAAATACACAGGAAACACTGAAATTATGCAAGTTATGCAAGTTACACAAATGTGGCCTCCAAAACCCCATATTGGTTCTGCAGATGTGCACAGCAGGTTTGTTTTCTTGGCTGAACAGATGCAAATACAATTTGTTTGATTTTATTGGCAGACGGCTGTACAACAGACTGACATTTTGGTATCAGGTATAAGCACTAACTTTAATAATGACTGAATTCCAATTGTATAGTGCATGCTGACTCACTGACACACCTAAATTGAACAGAGGCATCCTTAATGTTATCAGTTACACCTTGTCTGCCATACAGAGGTGTCTGCAAACATATGTAAGAATTTAGATTTTGTAGGGCTAACAGATTCTCACAGCCATATCTCTGAGGGTTTTGGGAGTCTGTAATACACTTTGATTTGCTTTTGTTAGACCTCTGTGCTGGTGACCGTCGTAACCGGAGGTATTGTGTTTTTGGGTTGTCCATTTGTCCCGAAGTCCTATTCTCATGAACCTGAAACCTCATGAATGAATTGAGGGAATTCCTTCAAATTTGGCACAACCGTCTACTTGGACTCAAGGATGAGGATTAGAATTTGATGGTCAAAGGTCAAGATCACAGTGACCTCACCTAACAGATTTTGTTTTGCCATAATTCAAGAATTCTTAAGCTAATGATGACAGAATTTCACATACATGTCTAATAAGATGCCCACCTTGCAGCTGTGTTGATTGTATACATCTGTGCTTAAGATGTTTAAAAAAAAATACACTTAATACCTTTTATTAAATTCCTTCAAAGTCTTCACTACATATATTATACAGTAGTGGTCAACCGATGTGGGTTTTTCAATGGCCGATGCAGATATTTAGAGAGCAGGGTGGCAGATGGCCGTTTTATAACATCGATATTGGGGTTTTTTTTGCATCTGATAAAATACAACATTTAAAAAAAAATAGGTAATATAGAATTGAATTAAATTATTCCATGGACATTACAAAGTAATATACATGGCCAGTATCATGTTGTTTAAGATGGAAACTGTATTAACTAATGAAATGGGCTCTCCTCTTATGCAGCAAACAGCACCAGTGGGGCAGTGACCTGTTTGTATTGTCATTGATTCCATCCCATTAGTACCCCCTTCATTGGGCCTAAGCCCGCCACTCTGAGTCAATTTGGTTGCTGGGGGTAGCCTGTCTGCTGTATTTCTGTTTCCCTCGCTGCTTTTCAATAAAAGTAAAAAAAAATTACAATTTTTTTTTGTTATTTCTGAATGTCCAAATTAGCCTATATTCTAGGAGTCTGCAATTTTTTGTTTTACCGGCCTAGTGATTGAATGTCATTAATTGGCCTGATTAATCGACCGACCTCTATTATGCAGTATGAGTCTGGATAGATAGCAATGTGACTGGCTGGTGGAGGTATACAACAATGAGGTGGTAATTCTAGTTTGGATTGGGAGAAGAAACTGAGGTTAAAAAGGTGTCAAGGCTCAGAATCAAACCTGCATACTTCTTACTGTGATTCAACACGACCTGAGTTCAGTCTGCACTTTTTCGAGATTTCAAAATGTATGGTTTCTGGTGATATGTTTGCTCTAAAACTCACAGTGCATTTACCTTGACTTCCAATGTTTGTGCTGTGTCTGAAAAAGCCCCCATGCTTCACTTACTTTCCCTTACAATGCATTTGGAGTTACTGTTGTGTCCAAAGCAATTTGATAGAACTTGCACTAAAGCGGTTGTGCTGAAAGCTCTGTGTATAATCCATGGACTCCCAGTGACTGACTGCATGACATTAGCTTCCACTGGAATCATACTTTTCATATCAACTGGCTTTCCTCAAGCGTGAATGCACGCACACGTGCAAAAACACACACACACACCCAACCCTTGCTGGCAAAAGATTGCTCAGCCGGAGAGCTCTGTGCCTCCCTGCTTGCCAGCTGCAGCTGAGATGGATTGTCTCTTTGATTGTTTCAGGACGTCAGAGAGAAAATTCTTTGATGATTGTGGACATCTGTTTGATCCCTGTGTGAGCATGCTGGATGTCTTAGCTGTGGCAGCGATTACCTAGGGTGCCACAGTTGTAAGGGTATTTCATCTGGAAACCAAAGGTTCTGCTCTGTGTACACACTCCTACAAAGCCAGAAAAGTAGGCTCAACATGGGGAGCATGTGGGTTTGGTTATGAATATAGCAGCTAATTCCTCTTCAACATAGTGACAAAATATGTTGTTTTGAAGGCGTTTGTTGATTTGGCAAGCCATTACAGTGTATTTTACATTGTTAACCCCTAGATCATTCTTTTTTGAGAGTTTTCTTGACTTTACTACAGCACAAATGTGAGCAAAGGTGATGTCCAGCAACAATGGAGCTTTATGCAGTCAAATCTGAAAGCCAGTGAAATCAACGGTTAGTGGCATAAACCTTTACTTGCTACAGCTTTTTAAAATAGCAATTTCGATACAACACCAATTAATCATTCGTCCCTAGCGCCCATTTTAAAAAGGTACAGCATGCAGGGAAAATTGAGAGCAGTCCAAGGGGGAGTGAAGCGTTCTGTTTGGACCACCTGTATGGGCCACAAAGAAGTTAAAAACCACAAAGAAGTTAACAATTCAATTTCAGCACAGAGCCAATTGGTCTCTCCAAACCATGGCGGCATGGAGCTCCGCGGTCGGCTCGTGATCTAGTTTCTGATCTATTTTCTTGCAAGAAAACACACTGATAATCTATTATAAATGATAAATATGATATAAGTTATCTGATTCCGCCATTGTCTTGTCGTGAAAGTGAAATATGATTCCTCTATGCTACTGCTGCTGCTGTACGGAGCAGACACAAAGTGGGTGTTGATGCGCAAAAATATACTAAATGGGTTTTATTTCTATTTAAAAAAGCAAACGGTGGGGGCGGTGGCCAAGTAATGTAATCGGTGTATTACGGCTGTCAACGAATATTCTAAATTCAAATATATATTTGAATTGTAAAAACAAAAGATATTCGGTTATGAAAATTAATATTTTTTTGTGGAAAAAAGCAGCACAGCAGCAGTGCAAACTGGACATTTCCTGCTGCTGCACCTTCACATTAAAACCATTTAACAAGTGGACTTTTATTATGAAGTAGTCACAGGAAACGCAATGCTTTTGTCAGTGAGCTCGACATTGATAACGTTTCAGCTAACTTGCGTCTCCAAAACAAAACAAGGGACATTTTCTGCATTTTTTGACAGCGGAGCAGTTTATGTGTATGTTTATTTACGGTATAGTTATATTATTTTATCTGTTTATTTTGTAATGTTTAGGAATGTAGATTTTTTAAAAGTAAATAAATACACCTATACACATAGTTATGCCACTTGTTGTATTAATCTGTCCTTTTATGGATGTAATGTGCAAAATAAGATATTCAAATAGGTTCGAACCTGTGTGTTTTTTAAAAGGAATAATCAAACATCATTGTTGGCCAATTTGTTGGCCAATTTTATGGTGTATGCCCCAACACCGTGTAACACCACAAACACCGACTACCTCGGCAAGCCTACTAGGGGTTCAGATTAGGGATGCACGATGATATCCGCATGCCGTCGGTACTTGCAAATAAAGGCTTTAAAATTAAATATAAATATCACAACATAAACATCGGCCCAAAATTAACATTTCTGCAGATATGACAGGCTGATAAGATGACGCTTATATACCCGTGACACAATGTGACTGAGCGCTGGGTGCGACAAACATGTCTGTTGTGTGGAGGATTTTTGAAGTGTTGTTTCTGTTTGCCCAGTGTGAATGTGTACATTTTGAAAAGCATTGTATTTTATATCTGCATCTGCCAATTGGCCATCACAATAACAGTAGGCATAATTAATTATACGACTGCAATTAAAAAAAAAAAAAATATATATATATATATATATATATATATATATATATATATGTCATGCTAAAAGTATATCTTTATGTTTCATTCATATCTTCATGCTTCATTTATCCTTTTTTGGAAAGCCATAGGAATCCGGAAAAACATTGAGCATGTACTGTGGCAGGACTGCACATTCGATGGGTACAAATACACAGCCAGTCACATTTACAACATGTGGCAGACACTCTGACACGGTGCAACTTACTGCACATTTATCTCATTTATACAACGGAGAAGTTGAGCAGTAAGGGATTTGCTCAAGGGATGTGAACTCACAACCTTGTGAGTAGACCAACGTCTAAACCAGTTTAGAGTAGCCAGTCCACCTACTAGTAGTGTGACATGTGAAACTTGTCGACAGGAACACGCAGACAGGAACCTGAACTGGGCATCCTGAAGCTCTGATGCAGCATCGCTACCAGCTGTACCAGGTCCAGCGCATTATACATTGTACATACTAAATGTAAATTTAAATGCAATGTAAATAAATTGTCATCCTTGCAAAAAAGATTCTGTTTGAAATAAAAATCCATCAGCGTTGAGCAAAACCAAACAGTCAGCTGATTACTGTTGGCCAGCACAATTCAGGTAATGGATATAAAAATACTAAGCAGCACTTTTCAAAATACCATTAAGCACAATCAGAGCCTTTGTGAAAGAAAAAAAAGTATTACAGGTTGAACAGGAACTGCTGGACATTTTCCAGGAATTGGACACACGAGGATACTGTCCGCCCTCCGCATGGTGAAGAGGATGGGAAAGGATGGAAATAACTCTGCGTTCACGCTAAGCGACAAGTAGCTCTTGTCGCTTGTGGTTTGTCTCTTGTGTGAATGTAAGGAGCACTACTTTGGATCGTGTTCCATCCATCCAGCACTTCTAGTCCCAATGCGAATGGGTTGTAGCCAAAATGTGTACATGATTATGATGCTTAGCTTCGGTATAATAGCACAAACCGTCTATACAGGACTAGCTGCGTACCGCCATACACCTATACATCTTGTTCTAATGAAATAATGCAATAATCATTTCTAAGAAAACTGTTCTAAGAAGCCGAATAGAAAAAAGCAATATGAACTTTGCAGGCAATCACCAGGATGATGGTATAGCCTTTTGGAAGACAAAAATTTGAAATGTTTGACAAATTTTGTGTTTGGAGGTCTGAAGAACCCAATCCTAGCTATGACGCATGAGGGGGGCAGGATTATGTCGAGAATCTTTTTTCTGGAGAAGTGACTGGTGTACTGTATGTACTTCAGAAAGCATTGTGTGATATCAGGATTATCTAAAAAATAAGGAAGCAACACTTTAATACATCAGACAAAAAGTCAAAACTTGGTCCTAACTGGATCAAATCAAATGTCCATTACAAATCAAGCATGGCTTGTTGCTTTCTGCAGGTACAATCACAAAGCCCTGTAGGTTTCAAACTGAACCATTAGATGCCATTTCCCTTATAACAAGCTGTTTGTCATTAAAGAGTCATTAATAACATTATTGCACCCACAATTGCAATCATGTGTTGTGATCAAATGAGAATAAAATGAAACTTAGCAGCCATGACACGATCTACACAATCACATGATCTTGTTCTTTTGTGGAGAGTCAGTGAGGTCTACAATCTTAAAGACAAATGGTTTCAGTTTGCATTGACTCACAGGCATTATACGTTATAGGGTTTCACCATGACTACATAAAAAAAAGGATTAAAAGGAGCTCTTTAGTAGCTTTTAAATACCACCAAAGGCATTGGAAGTCTGGCATTTTAGACGGCTTTGGAGCTAAACTTCCGCTATGGAACTCCTTATGTTTCAATAAATCATTTTGCTCAGGCACTTTGTTCATTCTATCAAAGTCAGTGGAGAATTTATACATTTATTTATATATATTTCTAAGAAATGGTGAACCCGAAAGAATTTATCTTACAATATAAAAACAAATTGACAAAAAGGGGTTTTGCTCAGCTAAGCTATATTTGTTTACATTAAAATTTTGTTCAAATGTTTTTTTGAGAATTAAATTAATATCAGGAAGTCAGTAATCATAAATCGAATCAATGTGTTGTTACAGTCCTAAACAGAATGTCTGACAGAAAAGGTGGAGTGTTTTAAAGCACCCCCCCCCTCCCCCAACAAGGTGTAAAATATGAGGATGGTTTATTGATGATTTGGGGCTGCTTTGTGGTTGGTGTTTAACAGCACTTGAGAAGACTGATGGCATCATGAATTTTATTGAATCCCAGGATATTTCAGCCAAAAACCTAATTGCCTCGGAAACTCAAAATCAATGTCTTGCAGTGGCCATGACAAAAATGTCTTAATTTGAACTGTTATGGCTGTTCTTGGTAATAGAGGAACAGGAATGCGAGTGCTTTATTTGCTATACTTGTACTGACTTACCAAGTTAAAATTGCGTATAGAGACAGGAGGACTATTTCTTCTGTAATGGTTCACTCTCACAATGGTTCGGTCTGTGTATGCTGTATCTAAGGATGATTATATTTAAAATTCATCTGCTCTTCGCTCGTTCTTGTCGTACTGTCTATTGATATATTGATATGTTACAAATTATTATTTTTTCAATAATGAATAGCTTTTTCTAACCATAATCCTGTAAACTGCAGAATCAGTGTACATGATGCTATTATAATACGCTTATGTAAACATGATGTAACATGCCATTTCTAAGTAACATGTGATGTAAATACAACACAAAAGCGTGCTGCCATAAGACAAGCAAAAGAGAAAATCCCAAAACCATCTGAGCGAGAATCAATAATCAAACACTCAGAAAGACAGGCTATCTACCAGAGATGAGCAAACTTAAACCACACATTTTCTCAGTAGAGAGGTGTTGTCATAGCAACCGTAAGTAAAAATAACATGAGTCTTCTTTTTTTTTTTTTTTCCATTGGGAGTCGAACGGGACCAGATGAAAAAAAAAAAAAAAAACCACAGTGAGAAATACTGATCAACAATTACTGAGATCTTGCCCAGAATATACACAAATCGAAAGCAATGTGTCTCTCTGAGCTCGCAGTCAGGGATCTGGTGGCCTAACATACAGCCACGCCTCTTATTCACATAAGGAATTAATGCTCGTCAAGATAATGATCATTATAAAGGCAACGTTTCCGCCCTGGTGATTATTTACCCTACAAGCTAGGACAAGTCTATTTGGACCTTTCCTTCTTTAAAAGGGATTAATTAGGATTTCAGAGAATCCTGTTTTCAGCACCTCTCTTTTTCATGGCACCAAACAGTGGGGATCCCTGATGAATAAGAGCATCCATCAGGAAAGGTGAACATACCGGAGCTCCACGAGGGCCCTAGGTCATCTGGATGCCAGAACCATGTTAAGGATTTCCAGGAGATCAATTATGATATTACAACTTACCAGTTGTGTACCCAAAACTCATGTGACTCAGCAGAAGAGCGTATGGGGGGGTGGATAGGGAGCATGAAAAAAAAATGTCCAAAAATAGCCACCACAAAACAGAGGATGGCCCAAGGATTAACACTGCCCGACGACACAGCTGACCTTTGGTCATAGAGGACTACCTTTGCCAAAAATGAAACAATTTTTCATAAGGCAGAGAGACAGAGAGAAATAGAGAGAATGCTGTAGTGGTCTGAAACATTGCACCGGAGAACTGAATCGCTCTCCCAACACTTACAGCATTTGTTCTGCTCTTAATTGGGAGGCCATCCAGCTGTCTGAAGCTAAAGCATCACACAAGACTAATGAGTTCCTCACATGATCCACTGGGAGAGAGAGCGAGAGAGAACGAGTGTGTTAAGGAGGTAAGTGTTTGGCACTCAGAAAAGAGAACACCAAGTAAAAAAAAATAAATCTAAAGGTTTTGGCCCCATCATCATTTAAGAAGGAGAAAAATAATAACACGAAGAAGTAAAAAAGTAGAAGCAGAAGAAGAAGAAAAAGTCTCATGAAATGGAAGCAATGTCTCAGGATGAAGGGCTCTCAAAATCTTTCCATATTTTTACTCTCTCCCATCTTAGAGAGGCTGCATGATGTCAGATTTCACTGAGCGTTCCCCTCTGTTCAGTTCCACATGTCATAGAAATAAATCCCATTCCTCCATCTGAGTTCAAAACCAGATCAAACGAGACCTGCAGTGTCACTTCGCTCCAGGTTCTCTTCTACTTGTCCTCCACATTTGAGTCATTCTATCATTGATTTTGCATGAATGTCAAGTAAAAATATCTTGAATATGGGCAAATTTCTAATAATTCTTACTTTGGGATTATTAGAAATCAAATATAAAATTATAATTATTAACCTGTCTTTTTTCCAATATTTTTATTCATTGCAAGCTCTAAAATGTCTACATAATTATTAAGATTCTTATTTCCAGAAATAACTTTGATTATTCATTTATTCATTTTCCATACTGCTTATTCTGTGTAGGCTCATGGGGGGCCTGGAGCCTATCCCAGAAAGCTCTGGGCACAAGGCAGGGAAAACCCTGGATGAGGTGCAAACCCATTTACATTTATGGAATTTGGCCGACACCCTTATCCAAAGCGACGTACATTTATATAGCATTTTACATTTGAGCAGGTGAGGATTTAGGGCCCAACAGTGGAGGTCTTGTAAAGCCTGGGTTGGAACCTGTGACTTTCTGAACAGGAATCCAATGTATAACTACTGACATCAGAGAATACAGACACACACATACCTAGTTATACCTAGTATGTTACTGTCTATTTGAACCCACCATTTAATCTACAACACGTCCTTCAACTGTGGAAATAGTGCTGCCCACTGAGCCATGG
>JAOVVB010000010.1:2612164-2624329 GCA_028570985.1 Heterobranchus longifilis
CTCTTAAACTTTAATTACTTGGATATTTGATTAAATTTCATTTGTACAGGGCTTATAACAATGCACATTGTCGCAAAGAAGCTCTGTATAGAAATGTTAAAAAAGGAATAAAGTGATGACTTTATCAGTTTGTCCCTAATGAGGCAATCATAGGTTATGGTGACTAACAAAATCTCCCTGAGACAAAATGAGAGAGGAAACTTTATGTGGAACCAGATTCAAAAGGAACCCAACCTTATTTGGGTGATATCAGATAGTACGGCCATAAAATATTCCTTTTACTGTATAACTAAACGCTCAAAGGTAGGAAGTAGCTACAGTACACCTGGGGGCACTGATGGCTCAGTGGTAGGTGTTTCGCCTGCCATGCGAAAGCTTCGATTCCTAGCCAGTGCCCAAACCCCAGCCACTGGATGCAGTGCTGGTCCCAAGCCCGGGAAAAATGGGAGGGTTGCGTCAGGAAGGGCATCCGGCGTAAAAACCTGTGCCAAGCTTGTATGTGCGGACCAAGTGTCCGCTGTGGCGACCCCTGGTCGGGGAGCAGCCGAAAGACCAACAACAACAGAAAGTAGCTACAACTGTATAGTAGTGTCCATTTCTTAGCTAAGCAGCTAACTATCATATCATTGAAACTGGTGTGCTCACTAAGAACTTAACAAGGTCTCTACTTGTTAGTTAGACAGCATGGCTAATTTAGATTGGTGTAGTTTGCCATACATCAAGAGTCAAGATTCGCTAATGCTAGGTAGCTAGGTAGCTATGTTATTGAATATATTGGACACATGTAGCTGTGTCTTGACATAAATTTGGGTTTCAGTATCATGATAGCGTCCTCTTGAATGTGCCCACACCGATAACAACAGTGTTAGCATGAAGAGACTTTTATGCCTACACATCTCTTAAAAACTTCAGATGTAATAAAGTCATTATGTGCTGAATCATTGCAGACTAAGCTACCAGTTAGTATCCAAGAACTCCAAGTCATAAGAATCTTCTAGAGTTAGACTATCTGAAAGTGTTAATTTAGCCAAATAATACGGTACACCTGTCTTTTATAGCTAAACATTTTAGCTAATGGCATCCAAACACAAAACCCTACAACAGGGGTTTCCTTTCAGAAAAGATTTATGTTCCAAGCTAGAACCATTAACCATACAAAGAGTCTTTCTTTTTAAAATCTATCAAAGTGGTATTTTGTATAACTATCATTTCCTTATTACAGCAACAAGCCCACTTTGCTGTTAAAACTGGAGGTTTAACAAAACAATTATATAGCATACACTAAAAGCACTAAGGGGTACAATAAATATGTAATGCTACAATCTGTATTTGATTCATTTGCCTAAAATTTGAATGGTTGGATTATGTTCATAAACTAAAACTAAAGCTGTACTGCAATCTGTAAGGGATTTGGGGAGCTGTGTTTTATCCCTGAAACAGTTTCAAAGCTTCTAGTTCTAATCCAATGATTCTCAACTTCCCAGTGCATGCCATTCAACATTTTCTCTTCACCAATGTGCTGGGTTTAATTTAACTAATCAGCTAATTATCAACTTTTCAAGTGCTGGGAAAACACTAATAAATTGTATAATGCATGAAATAGTTGGAATGAATCCAAGTGATGCTAGTAGACCGCATCCTTCACACACACACACACACACACACACTTTAAGGATTTTTAATTGAAACACAAAATTGGTTATGAAACGGTGAGCAGTGTTTAAATAGAGATCCCAGAGCTATGAGGGTCTAGCGTGGTCATGGATTTGAAGAAATTTCCTGAGACTGATTCGTTCAATGATAGTGCTCTTCAAAAGTATTGGAACAGCAAGGCCAGCTCTTTTGTTTCTGTTATACACTGAAAATGTTCAGGTATAAGATCAAAAGATGAATATGGGAAAACAGATCAGAATTTAAGCCACTTTTATTAATAGTTATGTATAGATTATGTACACATACCCCTTTGGGGTTTCTTTCGTCAGGCTCATCTTCAAGAACT
This sequence comes from Heterobranchus longifilis, assembly GCA_028570985.1. NCBI lineage: Eukaryota > Metazoa > Chordata > Actinopteri > Siluriformes > Clariidae > Heterobranchus > Heterobranchus longifilis. The sequence goes on from JAOVVB010000010.1 coordinate 2,614,164, forward strand.
GAAGTGCCTGCTGTATTGGGTTAGGGTAGGGTGATTGACTTGGCCAAATCTAAACCCTTCCATTTTTTCCCACCTAAATAAGTTTACTGTGTTGGCAGTGTGTTTTGGGTCATTGTCTTGCAGCATGACCAAATTCCACCCCATTAGGTGAGTGTATTTCTCAGTAAATTGCCAGACAGAAGGATTCTGTCATTCTGCTGCTTCCAACATGAGCTACATCATCAATAATGAGTAGTATTCTTGCTCCAGAATCAAGAAACAGACCCAAGCCAATACCTCCACTGTATTTCAAAAAAGGAGAGCATATGCTTTCAAGCATGAACTGATCCTTTCTTTCCCCATACACTGGCCTTTTTATCACTTATTTTGGTTCCAGAAATGTCGTAACTCAACTCTGCATTTCTTTTTGAATTCCAATCTGACCTTCTGATTCTTACTGCTGATGAGCGGCCTGCCTCTTGTGCTGTGGCCTCTATATTTCTATTCTGAAAGTCTTTTTTGAACAATGGATTGTGATAACCTCCACCCTGCCCTGTGGAAAATATAGATGATTTTACTGACTGTTTATCTTAGGTTTTTCTTAAACAGTTGTCACAAAGGTCCTGCCATCACATGCTGTTCTTGTTTATTTTCTTCATTGATTTCTTTCTTTTTATGGACATTCCTAACTATGGTATTGGCTATGCCCAACACTTATGCAATAGTAATCTCCTTTTCTCAATTTCAGATCATAGGCAGCTTTCTAGTCTATATTTTGGTTTGTCCTTTTCAAACAACAAATGACATCTTCAAACCAAGAGCTCAAACCAAGATCAGTCACTTAAAGCCATTAGACGTCTTTGTTGTGTATATTAAGAATAACAATAACAAAACCGCCTTGCTGTTCCAGTACTTTTGAAGGGGATCATAAATGTGGACACATTGTTTCCAAAGCCTTTTTGAAGTCTAATTTGGAGTTGCCACCTTGCAAAAATAGGCGTATATGCAGTAGAAACTTGGATCAAGAGCATGTTCAGTAGATTCACCTATTTTAGTGCAAGTGCCCATTTGCAATAATCAAAAAGCGCAATTCTAATGTATCATTGACTAAATCAAAGTGCTACATGACTATTCATTAATATGCAAAATGCTAGATTGCGCATATATTTTGGTTAAAGTAATATAAGTACAATTCAAACAGAAGTCAATATTTGCACTAAACACTAATTATTAAAAAAGAGAAAAATTTGGAAAAACTGCTCTTGTATCCTCAGCTCAGTTTGATAGTGCAGTGGCTGGCTGACCTGAGCAAGATATTTTGAGTGTTTGCAAAAGTCATACAGTCAATTGTAAAGTGTTATGAAATACTGTATATGCCTTTGTTTATATAATTCCTTTGCTTAACTTGTTTTGCTTGTTATAATATCATTACTCAACAGGAAAAAATCCTGTAAAGAATTTCCAGGTGAAGAGATTTTACGGTCACTTGAACTTGTAAAAATGCCGGGACATTATTCCTGAAAATAATTGGTGGAGAAGAAACTGAAAAAAAAAATCACACCAGGATCACATTCACTAACATGCGAGTAAGTGGGGTTAACATTTATACTGCAGCCAGCCACTAGAAGGATTTTACGACGTTTTGGCTTCGCTCCTTGTTACAACATCCACTCATATATACTGTACATTCGATGATTCGATAAAATCAAGCAAGCAACCACCATAAATAAATAAATAAATAATTACTATGGAAAAAATTATATCCTAGGGTTATATTAAATAGGGTAGCTGACGTAATCAAATTGAAGTTAAACAGCTAAACAAGCTCAGCGTGTACTGAGAAAAGGCACCAATTACCAAAAGCATTACCAGAATAATAATGATAAATGGGATTTCACTGTAGCTTGCAGTATTTCTAGACTCCGAGACCTGAATGCTTTTTTAACACTTTTCACCATAATTACCACATCTATTGAGTAAGCTTAGTAATTTCATAATGTAATATTCCCTGCATAGAAAGCTAGCAACATGAGAGACGTCTCATGGAATGTAAACCCACACTTTTTTTTTTTCATATAAGCACTTAAATTTCCGATAAGACGTCTTTATTTCATGTTATGTTCTATTAATTAGGAGTCCTTTAAGCTGGTTATATTTTAATGCTCCTTTTCTGTATTGTTATTTCTCATCTTATATCCAAGCCTGCTATAAAAAGCCCAAGTGTTTCGTCTTACAGCTCCTCTTGGCTTACTTGCCTAAAAAAAATCCCGAAGAGCAGGAAAAACACTGGCTCCAGTCCTATTTTTTCCACTGCACTACATTTTCATTAAGGTTACACAACATGAATGTGTTTTAACTGAAATTGGACTTTCACACTTCAGACAATGCCTATGTATATTTTATTCGGATCAGACCGGCAAATAAAATGTCACCTAAATCATAATGCATACACTGTTTATATTCATAGACTGCTGCATGCTGTAGTCCGTCATGAAAATTAAGTTGGAATTATAGATGAAATGAAAGTTGGGGTTAGAGATAGAGATGGCAAAAATGTAAAAAATTTGGATGGCAAGAATAACAACATGTTATGTTATAAAGCATGTGTATTTTAAGATATAATGCATTAAGCGTTCAGGTGAGTAAAATACACTAATTATACAACATCCGGTGCCTAAACTGTAACTTAATATAAACACAGTTAAGAAAGAATATTATTACAACATAAAAACGTTATTTAGCAAGCTCTAAAATTGCAATTTTTTCATTATCTATAATATTGTTTTTAGTTATCGAAAATGGGTCCTGTCATAATACATGTGTTAATGCCCTTACAGCTTTAAATATGTAGGAAATTTAAGACACATTCTAAAAATCCTCTCAAAACACCCTATAGAATGTTCTTTGAAAGTCAATTATCTGAAACAATAATATTCAGAAAAGAGATTGCCTAACCCAATAGTGTTATCCACGCTATATGGACAAAAGTATTTGCAATAACATTCTATCCAAAAGCATATACTGCACTATGGAGTTGGTCCCTCTTTTGCAGCTATAACAACTTCTACTCCTCTTGCAAGGATGTCCACAAGATTTTGGAGTGTTTCTGTGGGAATTCATTCTGTAGATCATTTATACGGTCAGGCACTGTTTTGGACGAGAAGGCCTGGCTCACAATCTCCCTTCCAGTTCATCCCAAAGTGCTCGATGGGGTTGAGGTCAGGAGTCTGTGCGGGCCAGTCAAGTTCTTTCACACAGAACTCATCAAACCATGTCTTTATAGTCCTTGCTTTGTGCACTGGGACACAGTCATGTTGAAACAGAAAAGAACCTTCCCCAAACAGTTGCCACAAAGTTGGAAGCATAGCATTGTCCAAAATGTCTTGGTATGCTGAAGCATTAAGATTTAATTTATTTGCCCTTAGCTGAGGGAAAAGGGGCCTGACATAAAACACCTGAATTCAATAAGTAACAGGTTGGGCCAAATACATTTGTCCATATAGTTTAGGAACTAATAATTTGCCTTGTAAACATCTAAACTGGCGTTGATATGAAAAGTCAAAATTACATGAAAATATCGTTTTTTACAGTTCATATGGAAATGTATTTTAGCGAGTGCACTGTTGTTCCTGACCAACATTACTTGCAGCTAAAACTAACCAGCTAACAATTAAAAGAATAACCTAAGAAAAAATGACAGATTTTATTTATTTTATTTATTTATTTATTTATTTTTTTGGTGTCAGCTGGCTCGATTCTCATGTAACTACAATGAGCATAAAGTAGAGTTTGACAATCCTATAGCTTTCACATCCGTGTTGAGATATGGCTTGGGGTTTTAGGGAGTTCATTAATTGTAAAAATATAATGTTCTATTCCCCTGCCAGTTTTACCAACTTAGCAACATTTAGACTCATTTATCAACAAATAATGTAATGACTTTTTGAGCATATTTCAGTGCCTATCCTGCACTCGAAGCAGTTCTATAACTCCCAGCACAGCTGCTGATTAAGTGAGTTTAGAGAGGTTCATCCAACTGCCCAGCATGGTTCCCTTCGACCAATGCCTGATGAGTGCATCAATCAGAGTTTGCATCAATAAATCATGGTCCATTATTTTTTTCATTAAACAATCACTGATCATAAGTGATCCCAATAATTGACCACAATATTTCCATTAATAAATTACAGATTACCAGTGTTCACAATCATTGAGCACCATTTTACCATTAACCAAACACTAATCACTGGTATACCTATCAACAAATAATTAATCTCCATTTTTCCATTAACCAAGTACTGACACTAGTCACTGTCAGGCATTTTCCAGAACCAATCTACCCATCAATCAATCACAACCCATCACTGGCTTCATCAACCAATCACTGATCATTTTTTCCTTTTGATCAAACTGTTCTCAACAACTGATGATTGATCCCCACTGTTCTCAAGGACTGATCACTCATTCTAATTATTCCTGATAAATAATCCCTAATTGCCAGTGTTCCCAATGACTTATCACTGATTGACAGTATTCCCTATGAATAATCACTGATCACCTGGGTTCCCAACAAGTAATCACTGCTCAAATCTATAATTAAACATTTATCCACCTGCTCACTATTTTCTTGGTTGCTTTTGACAATTAATAAAAAAGGGTTATTCCAACAGCAAATGCTTCCTTCATGTCTTCCTCAACAACTACTGCTCTTATTTTGTCTGCTTCCTTGATAGAAATGGTCTTTATTAATTAACTCATTCATTCATCTGCAGTAATCTCTTTATCATGGTGGATAATGCCTATCATGGGACCATGGTGTATTCAAACTCATGGCATGTGACACCATCCATCACTCGATCCACACACTCATTTGCATCAAATTACCAATTCACCAATCAGCATGATTTAAAGACACGGATGGAAACCAGGAAAAAACCCATGTGAACATAAGGTTTTAAACATTCGCCAACTTGTGCATGATGATCGTTGTAAAAATTCCGCACCCACCCTACTCGCCAAATAATAATAAAGTGTTAATAAGTAAGTTTTAAGTAATTACATTGGTATCTCAGTATCCCATTTTAATCCATCCCGGAGGCGAGTTCTTAACGGGAAAATTTCCTATTGTGAAACGTATTCTCCCATAGAAAATAATGTAAATGCTGATAATCAATTCCAGCCACACAAAAATATGACCAATGTTACCAATTTCCAACACTATAATCATATTTTTTTGCATTTAAAAACAATCAAAACATTTAGAAAAGACATGTAAATGCAGTAAAATATGTAATAAATAGACACTAAATCTCATTTAACTTTAAGTTATGATTCCTTTTGGCACTGGCTGCTTTAAAAAAAAACTAAACTGAAAGTGTCTCCGTTTTATTCTTGCTACCGGTCTTGATATCATTCTTGGGAGCTAGTGCTATGTCTTCACTAAATCTTGCACAAAATGCAAAAAAGACCCACAAGAAAATATATAAACTAGCTTCAACTGGGTTTCATGATGCGCAAAAATGACGAAAAACATGATGCACTGATGCAAACAAGCTTCGAATGGCTCCCGGACGCGGGCGCAAGTCAGATGTACACGCAACGAAGACGCAAGCCAGTACTTTCTTGTAAACAGAGCTGATCTCGAAACTTTTTGATACCACCTAGTATCAAAATCATCTTTCATTTAGACAGTCCATTTAGTGAATTTCAGAGCAGCTACTTTCTCCCGAAAAAGAGTTACCCAAACCGGGCCTGTCTTGGAGCTAGTGGACGCTTCTGAATGACCAGCAACTCACACAAACGAATGCGCCTTACTGATGCATTAATAAAACATATTTAATTAGGCACTTCCCTGCTGTGTTTACCCATCACTGCTGTCATGAAAAATAAATCACTGACTTCGGCTCATTTATTAGTAAATAAAAGGCAGAACTGTCGGTCATGGATGGCCTTGGGGATTCATTCCTGCTTCATAAAAACCGGCTGAAATGATGATTAAGCGCAAAACAGAGGCACATCAATCTTTCATTTCACGGCATGCATTTTTATTTCCCCCCCATTTAATTACAGCATCAAGGGCTGAGGTATGGGCAAAAAGGGGGCGCTGTTTCACGGGTCAACTTTATCAGCGTGTCCTGTTTTAATTAGATGCGATGAGCATTTCGAACATATTCAACCATGTAAGTATTGCAACATCATAATCATTCGTTATGGGCCGACAACATGCACATCCGTGACGCAGAGACGGATCGTTCCATAGGAGGAGAGCGTGTGAACGAATCTGGAGATGAGAGGGATCTCCTTGAGAACAGAGAGGGATCACCTTGAACTAGATTCGCGCGAGGGGAAAAAAATACATCATCATCATCATCGTCCAGTCTTTTTAATCAATGCGTTGCACTAGTGCTGCTTTACAGCCCCTATTCCCGATGTGTGTGTGTGTGTGGAGGAAGGGTGCGGATGACAATCGGCATGGGCATGGGTGCGTGCGCTTGTGTGTGTGTGATGCGCGCGTGCGTGTGTGCGCGCGCGCGCTCGCTCGCGCGCGTGTGTGTGTTTGGAATCCAAATTGAGCGCAGAGCAGAGACTCCAGCATGCCAATGAACTTCTGCACTTGTGCAAAATCATCATGACGGTGCCTGCTACAGGATACAGCGCATGAGCAAACCCTTTCTTTAAAAAAATAATAATAATCATCATCATCTCCATAAAACATATGCTCTGTGTTTAATAATAAAAAGGAAAAAAAATGTATAGAAAATAAAAACTGTTCCATACCATGTTCACTTCGGACACCATGTCTATGCTGGCGATGTCTATATTCATGCCGACCGCCACTGGAGGCCCTAAAACGAAAAAAAAAAAAGACGATATGTATAGTCCAGTAATAATAATTATAAATAATAATAATAATAAGTGACCGTGTTTAATTTAAACATCCTATAGACAATGCATATCATTATCATTCCTCAATTAGGTCCGTTAATACAGCAGAAATAACACCAATCCGTATTTCACATGCATGCATTTTGCTTTTTTTTTTTTTTTTGCTTTTTTCCTTTATTTCTTTTCCTTTTTTTTTTTTTTTTTTTTAATGTACCTTCTAAGCAAATGCACCGTCTGAAATGGAGCGAGCTCCTCAACATCATCATCAGTGATAACTGTTAACCAGACTGTGACTAGAACAGGTGGATGAAAGGTACATCATGCTACAAAACAGACATGTCATACAGACATGTCGTAATGTGTAAAGTTAAAAAAAAAATGCGCAGTGATCTGATGTCTAACTTGGACATGTCATCTTGTCATCTCGCATTCGTTTTAATTCTGATGGATAAAAACGAAAGAGATGGAGGTGGATGGACGTTAATTCACGCAAGGATTCGTGCGTACAGCCTTCATGCATGCTTGAGGATGAACTGACAAGATTGCCTGCCACAAGTCACTGCACGTCATGCACATCATGCATATTAAAAAAGATTCAAATGCACGTTTTTTTTTATATATTATCATTCATTCCTCACCTCCAAAATCCGGCCTCAGTCGAATATCGTATCCCTTCATCAGTCTGTCCACTGTGTCTTTCACTACAGGCATATTGCTAGGGTCTCTGCTGCGGGAAAGCATCGTTTATTTAACATGTTGCAAATTCACCAGCAAACACAGAATAAGGCTATATTAATAATAACAATAAGGAAAAAAAGACCGAATCATGCAATTTCTTCTTTTATCTTTTCTTTCTTTCTTTTACCTTTGTGCACACACAGCAGTCATGATGAAAGGACATAATAAGAAGATGCACTGCGATTTCCTCATCCTCTCCATCGCAATAGTTTGGATTGTGGACCAAGCTCAAGGAGAAGACAGCGCGCGCCGCGCATCCAACTTCAGTCCCAGCCAGTGCAGTAAAGCCGAGCGCGACTCAGGCGCATGCGCACACCGAGCCTCAAGATCAAAGAGTAGCCCCGCTACTGAGGAGAGTGTGGACACGTTACGTTTGGCTGTCGTACACAAACCACGCCCCCGTTCGAATCCTCGCTGCTCTGATTGGTCCACTGCAGATCGACATGGTCCTCCAGCTTTTATCTCTCAAATTAAACTTTACATCATAGATGGGCTACTGAGAAAATAAAACTAGTTGTAAGCGTTTATATTTTCTACTGTATTCATGATGGACACAGCATGATTTAGAGGGGCAAAAATAGTTTTTTTTATTTACTTTTTCAAAGGGCAGGACCTTTTATTTCAGTTTCTTGTATTTAAGGAAGCCTCGAGGGCACTGAATCTAACTGGCTCTATTGTAAGACTTCATCATGTTTCCCTACACTGTGTATGTACCCACAGGACAACTGTTTTCTCCACTGGAAGGCACATGTTTTCTCACAGAACCCTATAGGGCACTGCACCCCATTTTCTCCACTGGAAAGGTTGAGGGCATGGTACTACAACATGTTTCTTTACAGTTAGAGAAATCCTATAGTACACCCTGTTGGGCAATGCATCAAATATTCTCCATCCATTATGAAACTACATCTTATCTCTCACACAGGTACATCCTGTCGGGCACTGCATCAAATATTCTCCATCCATTATGAAACTACATCTTTTCTCTCACACAGGTACATCCTGTCAGGCACTGCATCACATTCTCAATCCAGTATGAAATGTCAAAAATGTTCACACATAGGTACACCCTCTCAGGCACTGCATCACATATTATACATCCATTATGAAACTACATCTTTGATCACACACATAGGTACACCCTGTTAGGCACTGCATCCCTCATTATGACACTTAATTATGTTTGCTCATATTTATGCAAATCCTATAGGGCACTGAATCATGTATTCTCTACAGGAAAAACACTCATTGTTACACTTTATCCTTCCTCGCACATAGGGACATACACTTAGGGAACTGCATTATAGATTATCTACTGGAAAGGCCCTTCTTATGACACTTTATTATGCCTCCTTATGTTTATGAGAACCCTATAGGGCACAACATAATGTTTTCACAAACAGGGATACCCTATAGGGCACTGCATCTATTTTTTTTTTTCAATGGAAGGTTGAAGGATATGGCATTTACAGTTAAGGAAACCCTTTAAGGTAATTGATTCTCCCCTGGAAGGGCATCCATTATGGCAATTTCTCATGTTGCTTTATATTTAGGGAAATCTTTCATTGTTATGGGATACACCCTATAGGGCATTGCATCATGTATTCTCTGCTGGAAGGAAACCCATTAAGTAATGTTATCTTTCCTCATAGATAGATGAACCCCTTAAGTGCACTGCATAATGTACAGTATTCTGAACTTAAAATTTCCCCCTATGACATGTCATTTTGTTATTTGTAGGTATACTATAAAGCGTTGCATAAATTTTTTTTCTACACTCTAAGTCCTCCAATTAGGACATTTCATCATATTACCAATTACTCTGTGAAATCCTAAAAGCGTATGCATTACATGTACTTCACTGAAAGGGTAACACTTCATCACTTCTTATTTGTACATACACCCTGTAAGGCACCACATCTCATAAAACTTCCTCTTTCCCCATACACTATAGAACACTAAATCATGTATTCTCTAATGAAAGAGCACTCCTTATGTCACTTCAGCATGTTTACTCACACATAGGGAAACCATATAGGGCATTGCATCATGTATTTTCACTGGAAGATCACATTTTTTTTCCACTTGAAGGGCAGCCAATAGGTCAAATTAACATTTTGTCTCCACCGTAAGGGCACCCTAGAGGGTGGTTTATCACATCTTTGTAAACGGTAAGGGCACCTCGTGAGCACTTTCACTGTCACCAAATCTAACAACAAAGATGTTATACTGCCAACCTCTGCAATATTGCTTTTGCTAACCATACAGATTACCCTATGTTATTTAGGTGACAAGAACAAGAGCTAGACACTGATAAATCGCAATATGTCAGATTAATCAGGGGCATGGTTTATAGTAGATATGGGTGCATTTAAATGAACATGAACTGCACCACCAGTTGTGCAGAGGGTAAAAAATTAAAGAGAAAATTAGGTAAAGGCGCTATGAGAGCTCAAATGGATCACTGAACAGCAATTAAAATTGTGCACAATAGAAAAAAAAATGTCACCGCTAGAGCAGAGGCTAAATAAGTTCTTAATAACTGACGGGGGGGGGGGGGGGGA
>JAOVVB010000010.1:2624429-2635976 GCA_028570985.1 Heterobranchus longifilis
AGAATTAGATGTTACTCAAGTTCATATGCATGTGACGGCAGGTGAGCGGATACTTTTGGCAGTATAGTGTGTGTAGTGCCAGGCTGATGTTTTATCTCCCTCAGTTCCACCCTCATAAATCTTATGCGGATTTTCTCCCACGTTAACAGTGAGAAGGACGGATTTCACATTGTAGCGTAACACACATAGAGAAAAATTGCTCCTCTTTTGTAGACATGAGCTCATAAATTCCTCTGATTGGCTGAACTATCTGTGATGGACAGTAGTAATGCCATCCCTTCTTCCCATAGGAAATTTTTGCTCCCTTGGCTCTCAGCAGCATCGTCATAAATTAAACAGAAAATCTCCTTCCAACAGGGAGAACAGGAGCGAATATCATTTATAGAATGTAAACTTTTATCCAACTTTTATTTGCACAATAGGAATGGAGTCTCAGCATGGAGTCTGCTCAACAAGTTTCGGAACTAAATCCACCTCAGCCTCTGTCTCTATTCTTTATGTCTTAAGGTTCTATTCATGGGTGTAATGATATGTACTTGTTTTACACACCCAGGTAAATAGTAAAAGTAAAAACTTTGTTAAATATGAATCAGAGCATGGGTGAGCTGTGCTGCTTTTCTCCACCAGAGGGCGCACAGGCTGGCACTTTTGGCTTAGTGCTTGGGTTTTAGATAACTGTCATGGAAATGTATTTTTGTATTCTGAATCAAAAGGATTATTATTTTATTACTAGACAAAATAAAGCACAGAAATAATATACAACCTTGTTACAATTAATTCCTCGGGTAATATGTATTTATATCTCCCAATGAAATCAGTCGGATCACTTATTAGCTTATTAGCTGTAAAGCTATAACCTTAGCTTAGCTATGAAGCTATAACCTAGCTTTAAAAACAGAGTTCAAACTAATGAAGCACTGAGTGTGAGACTCACACGCTCTCACGCCACACTTCCAATTTCTCACGCTTTCATATTCAACACAATTGTCTATGGAAGACGCGAACAAAATCACTCAGAAGCTCTGGCCTCATTTTGACGAGTCAGTGGTAAGTGGCTTTCATTCCGAAGTAAAATCTTTACATTGTCCCTTCACATACGCAGGTGTACTGCGGCCGGAGCGCACCAGACCACGCCTTCGCAACTTTTTCCTCTCCAAATAAAGAAAAAAGAATATTCGCGCAGTCCGATTGACATTAACACACACTTACAGGAATCACACGCAAAAGAAGGGATTATAATCGGAACAGTCGTAATAGTGGAGTTAAGAGTGTGTGAGGGCGGCGAGATAGTATTATGCAAAGAAGGAAATACATGTGATTATTCACTGTGACATCCAGATATTTGCATTAATCATGTAGCACGATTTATATTCATAAGAACACTTAAAGGCTAATAAACATGATTAAGAGAGAATCCCGCATGTGCGCACAAGAAAGAGAGATTCCCAATCAGACATGAAGCGCAATCACACTTTATAATTGTTTTCTTTTTTTCTTCCTTTTCCTTTTCTTCCCCCGTTCTTTTGGTTCAATAATGATTCGTCTTTGACTCTTCTTCCTCCATTTATTATTATTATTATTATTATTATTATTATTACCTTTAATATTTTCTTCTTTGTCAGTAGTTTTTATCGTTAGTGTCACTTTATTTTTGACTGCACGGTCAAAAATTTTTTTTTCATTTGTTCATGTCTGATTAAACTCAATGCCAATTAATTTTTGCCATCCTGTGTGTAAATACCTTTAGTTCCCTCAGGGGTGTCGTAGTGGGAGAAGAAAGTTGGGACTGACTACCCTGTGCCACAGTGACGGGAGCGGCCTTGTAATTCCGGAATGAAATATGAGAGATATGGATCAGAAAAAAAAGGAACGGCCCCAATGAGATCACAATGTACAGGGCTCAGAGTTCTGTGCTACACCCCTGCTGCCCTACATAGAGCTGCTGGAGAGCATGTAGGTGATTTGGCTGGTGTACTGGCTGGTGTACTTTAATACTGTGCTGCTAAAATATACAGAACCTGAGCCGTGCAGTGTAAGGTGTATGGTTAGTGTTAGACAAAATGGCAGAGCATGAGCAATGACGGTGTGTGTGTGTGTGTGTGTGTGTGTGTACGCACAGAACCAACGTCAATGTCTTTCAAGAATCTTGCTCCAAGCTTTTGTGAACACTTATTTATCATATTAATATATTTAACAGAAAATACACATCACTACACTACAGTAATGAAATGAAAAACAACTTAATTTATTTTCAAGCAAGTTTAAAAACATTTTTACCATCATAGCAGACAAAGTAGTGAGTAGTCGAACAGAACCAGTCTCCGATTCCCGATCCGTCCAACACTCCACATGCTGCTCCATCGTCCCCCTCGTTTGGCTGGCCGGAGAACCAGGGAATGTGGTTAGGTTCTCCTGTAAGCCAGGACCAGGTCCTGTGGAGTCCAAGCCACACAGACCCGCTGTACCCAGGAGCTGCAGCTGATGCGACTGCGAGCATGTTGTTTGCCTCCTGTGTGCTGCGTACAGTAACCAGATCGATGTAATTAGTTCGGCAGTAGTTCTGAGCATTGTACCAGGTCATACCCTGATTCACATAGAAGTACTGCCATGGCACAGGAGAAACGATGCTGAAGGCGCCTGGAAGAAATAGAAAAGTAATGTTGTAAATAATGTTATTTCTTTTGTGCTATATAGCTTTAAGTTGCCTAAAAACCTGATTATGTTCACGCCCACACTCAAATACATTAAACACTTTTTACCTGAGAGAACCAGCTGGAAAAACGCAGCAGCGTTCATTTCTGACTTTCTTCCTCTCAAACGTTACCTTGAAAATGTCTTTAGATGCAAACAAACAAGCATATTTAGAGAACGCAAATAAAGGCGGGGCTTTGTCCAGTTCTGAAACTGGGACACACTGTAGGGTGACGTAAAGCTTAATGCCACAAATATTTAAGGAGACTAAAATTAATTTAGCAACACATCTGGTCATTAGGCACCGTGGTGGTGTAGTGGTTAGTGCTCGTAGTGTATAAATGTGTTGTGCAATATATATAGCTAGCTTAAAAAAGTAACTTTTTCCCATCAGGCTTTTGTCAATGTTTTTTCATGAAAATACACATTGTGACATAAATAAATCAGCTCAATCAGAACATGTTACAGTAGCTGATAAGATTTCTGGGATTTTTTTTTTGTCAGAAATTTGATCTCCGTCAGTTTTGGACCTTTGTATAGAACAAAACTGATGCAAATTTGCGCAGTGTCCGAGGAAGGTCGCAAAGTTGGAGTTTGTCATGGAGAGTAAGCAAATAATACAACACCCGTGAACTGGGTGCAAATGAGTGGAATTATGTATGGACAAATTCTCTTTAGTGTGAATGAAATGACTTGTGAAGACGGAATCTGTCCCACCTTAATGAAAAGTCGGTTAAAATAAGAAAAGTACTCCAAGTACATACCATAATATCCCATAATGTTATGGTGGTACCAGGGTAGGTGCCAAGGTAGGTACTATGGCACTTCAGCTGGTACCGTGGTAGTGTACCACAATACTTTGGTGAAGTGGGTACCAAAGTTCATTAATTCATTCATTCATTTATTATCTTTAGTGCTTATCCTGTACAGGGTCACAGGTGCTTGGAGCCTATCCCAGGAGACTTGGGATACCAGGGATACCTGGGCTGTGTTTGGACAGGGTGGAAACCAGAGTACCTGGGTTGAAACCCACCAATCATGGGAAGAATATACGATCTCCACACACAGACATGAGGCAGGAATTGAACCCCCAACTTTGGAGGTATTAGGACACAGTGCTAACCGCTAACATCACCTTGCCACCCTACAAAAGATCTGCAGGTATCAAATATGGTATCTTCTGTACCATATTGGATAAGTTAGTACGTACTACAGGCAGTACCATCTTAGATATAGTAGCCACTGCGGTCCCAACACATACCATGGTATTCACCATAATATTAGGTATTAACCATTAAAGGGTATCATAATGGGGAAAATGTCATTGGTACATAAGCATGTATAACATATTTTTGCACAATAGAACCGTGTACCATACCATAGTACATGTACCATTGTACCAAAGTATGTACTATGGTAGGACCATGGACCATTGTGTGTACTCTACATGCACTCTACAGTATATCAGCAAATAAGGACCTGTAAAACTATCTGGTATATACATGATCTCGAGAGCGAAGTTTATGTTCCTTTAAGAAGAACTGAGGATGGTAACGTTGGTTAGTTTAAAAGTACTGAGGAAGAGCCTGACACAGAATGTATGTTTTGCAGTGAGTGTGTTGTGAAAGAGTCTTTATATGCTTTGGTTATGTGTGTGTGTGTCGTGTCTAACTCAGTCGAGGCGCAGTGGTTTTCTTATGTTAAATGCTCACAGCTGTTTAGTCCCAATTCAGCGAGTTCTCTCACATTCTGTATGTGGAAATGATCTTATTTTCACTATTAAACTCTCTGATTTCTACAGTCAATGTTTGAATGATGCACCAAGTGTTATGTGGCAATAAAATGAAGTCAGCTGACGACCTGAATGCTCTGAATGACCAGGTTATCACATCTATGGAGCTTTTCTTCTGCACAATATTCCAGGACTCCAGGAGAGTGTGAAGGAGTGGTTCTGGGAGCATGAGGAATGATTTTCACACATGAACTGGACACAACTTTGTGTGCTGTAATCAAAGCCACAGGGAGTTTAATAAACTACATTCTAGTAGTTTAATAAAGTTCAAGTTTTGTGAGTGCAAACAATCGAGTCTAGAATCGAAATTAGAGGAAGAGCCTTTTAATTTTCTGGAAAGCAGGACTCACTGTAGAGGCGATGTAAAAATGATAAAACATATTTATGTACGACGTGAATATTTTTGTGCATGAAAGTTCTGCTTGATGGCTTGCATAATGAAAAAAGAAAAAAGAAACAACGATCAAGGATACAGTAGTTACTGTGTATAATTCCTACACCATTCTTATTCCAGTGTTTAAAGTAATACCACTTATAAAAATATTTTGACACAAGTCACACAACTCAGACCCTGCATTCTGGCTGATTAATTCTTTTTCTGTTTCAGTAAATGAATGCCCCTTTGAGAAAGTGCATTTTTCCAGCCAGTCAGAATGCAGAGACCGGACAAAACATTCAGGTTCAAGACCTTATCAAGCATTTCTCACCTGCTTTCATGCATTTGCAAAAAAAAAAAAATCATATTTTATACAACTTACATTGCGTACAGAGTCACGGGGGGCCTGGATCCAATCCCAGTAGACTTAGACCACATGGACAGGGCGCCAATCCATCACAGTGCACACATGGCGCAATTTTGGGAGCGCCGGTTAACCCGCTCTGCATGTTTTTGGATTGTTGGAGGAAAAACCCAAATACCCAGAGAAAACCCACCAAGCACAGGAAGAACATGAAAACTCCATACACACAGACCTGAGGTGGGTATTGAAGCCTGGACCTCGGAGGGACGAGGCCACAGTGTCCCTCTAGCATGAACTGTAGTGAAAAATATATTTAACAGTCTTAATTCATGACAACATCCTCAATATTTATTGATATAAAAGTTGAGGTTAGCGGCTCACATTATGTTTTTTTTTTTTGGTTGGTGCGTTTACTTTTTTCACTGGTTAACTATTTAACAGGGTAACTATAATAACTATCAAATGTAAACTGCTCAGGCACCAAGTCTATTGTCCTGTAAATGCAACTAAAATCAAATTAACACTGATGTAAATCAACAAGCTTTGAGACACATTTTACTTATGCATTTTGAATCCACATTTGTCAATCAAAACTTTTAGCAAAGGATTACGCCCTAATGCACATCCTTTTTCCCAGGCAAAGCAAGCACCCCTGAGAAAATTACAATGCAAAACATTGGCTTTTGCATTAAACTTTCCAGACACCTTGGCTGTATGGTTGGTTTTAAACACTTATATATATATATATATATATATATATATATATATCTTATATAATAATTACTTGTATAATATCGATTTATTTAAGCAACACCGGTTTTTATTACCACAGCTGCTGGGAAGCTAGAACACAGTGCACAGCTATTCATTTTTTAATCATGATTCATTTATGATTTGTTTTTTTAAAAAAATGACAATGTGCGAGCTCGACTTTAGATTTTTTTTACATCCTGCAAAAATGGTTGTATAAAATGAAAATTACACATAACAGGTGAGATTGCTAACTCAAAGAGTTGTGGAAAGTATTAAACTTTAAATGTACTTTCTGTCAAAAATATGGGAGTTTATATCGCTGACCACCAGGAGGAGAATGCAAAATTGCAATGCAAATTGCTCTGCGTCTCCAGGAGCTCATTAGTCGCATTACAGTCAAATTTAGTATATTTAAAAAAGTTACTCAGGATAAAGTACTTGAAGATACAAAGGATGATTTACATCTTCTCCAGAACATCACAAGGACTTTTAGTCCTCATGCTTCCAGAGCCCCTCTTTCACATTCTGAGTACTGGAATATGGCGCGTGCCATCTGGGAAGAACCTGGGAAGATGTGATAACCTGCTCGTTTAGTACATTCAGGTCATCAGCTGACTTCACATAATGTTGCTGAGTCTAGACCTGAGCACCTGAAGCAACCTCAGATCATAACACTACCTCCAGTAGGCTTGTACAGTGGACACTATGCATGATGGGAGCATCTGCTTCATGCGCTTCCCTTCTTACCCTGACACGCCCATCACTCTGGAATAGGATCAGTCTGGACTCATCAGGTCACATGACCTTCTTCCATTGCTCCAAAGTCCAATCTTTATGCTCGCTAGCAAACTGGAGCCTTTTTTTTAGATGAGCCTGACTAACAAGTGGCTTTCTTATGGACACACAGCTGGTTAGTCCCAATCTTGTGAGTTCTCATCACTGTGTGTGTGTGTGTGTGTGGAAATGCTCTTACTTTTACTATTAAACTTAGCCCTGATTACTACTGGACATTTTTACCAGGCAACTTTACGACACATTTGATTGATCTCCATTTATGATTTAGTTTTTTATCACATTTCTTTTATGAATTTGAGGGTTCAGCAATGTTCTTACATGTTTTCATAATGTGTCAGATCTCCTTAATTGTTTCTGGTACATGATGCAGGCTAATAATTAGACCCTTCTGAAGTGTTGTTTTTTTGGCCAAGCTGGTCATTTGACGGTGTCTCAGAACAGTTTTAGTCCTAATAACACTTCAAAAAAACTTTGACCTTTGATCTTCTGAGCTTAAAATGTCATCTTTTAATGACACACTCCATGTGTATGGTTTGTTTCCGTTTATACCCAGACACCCAGTAGATATTGTTCAATAAGTTCAATAAATAAATGTATATTAAACACCAGTCATTTCTTTTGTTCAATAAAAAGACAACAGCAGCACAAATGTGTTTGTGTCTGTTTTAATTATCTGTCACTTTGAGATTGATTTCATGTCTTCAGTCCACCATGTTATGTAATCCTTTCCTCTTCGTGATTAATCGTCAGAGTGCTGTTTTGCCATGCAAACTGGCTATAAAAATCAGGAAATCATGTCAGTCATATTAGTTTTATGGAAGTGTGACAAATTAATTGCCCCCGTTATGTTGTGTGGGGGTTTATTTGTTTCACTGTTATCCTATGACGAAACATTTCTATTCTGATGTGTATGGTGTTTCCCCGGATAACCCCATCCACTTCCTCAGTGCATGAGGGTTCACTGAATGTTTTAAAGAAGATTCAAATGATTGTAAATTGTACAAGCGGTGTTCAAGTCAAAGTGGGACTTTTGATTTGTCATCCTTTTACATTCATTGCATACTGAATGTTTTCAGACACTTTTAATCTTTCTGTAGTTTGTTATGTTTAAGAATCTTGTAATAGATTATTTTTTTTAAACCAATCATCCAAAGTGACAAAGTAAAAACATGTTTTTACAAATAAAAAAAATATACCACTTAGTATATTTTATGATCCTAGCAGTTGAGCTCCAGCGTTGCTATCCTACTCGTATAAGTGGTCCTTGTGATGCTTCTACAACTTTACTGGACTCCATCTGTGCCAAACTGAATTTCTCAAAGCACCTGTACAAATCTCAGACCATGAGCATCTAAATCCTCTAGTATGATGAAACAAAGATTAAAGATTGCACCACAATTCATGTGTGGAGGAAACCCAGCACTGAGCATCACCTCATAAATACCACCTTTACAGTCAAACCCAGTGGTGGCAACATCGCAATCGGAGGGAAGATGGATGCAAAAATATATAGAGATTGAACAGTCCTGAGTGAAAACCTTCTTCCACAGTGCTCAGGATCTTGGGCTGGGGCGAAGCTTTAGATTACAACAAAACAATGACCCGAAGAATCCTGCCAAGAAAACACCAAAGCCAATGATTCACTTTGGGAAAACTCTGTAAATGTTCTGGAGTCCGAACGTAAACCTCAATAGAGCGTGTCTGGAGAGACTGAAAATGGCCGTGCAACGAAGCTCTGCATCCAACCTGGTTGAGCTTGAACGATCCTGCCAAGAAGAATAGGAGAACCTTCCAAAAGAAATGTGTGCCAAGCGTATAGGATCATTCCCAAGAAAACCTGACGCTCACTTTGCTGCCAAGGTGCTTTAAGCAAGAGCTACAGTAAGTGATGGGTTTGAATGCTTGTGGAAATGACATATGTCTTTTATTTGTAATCAGTTCAAAATCTGCCTTCTTTAAATCAGGCAAAATGAGATTTCTGCTTTGGATTGTTTTCCTCTTTCACGATTCACTCTGATTGTATGTTTTTTTAATTGTAAATGAATAAAAAAAAATGGAAGATTGTCCTGTAAACAATTAGGCCATTAGTTAGGGCAGTGCAATAATTAACCAGATGAAACAATGCATAATGGAAAATCTAACATTTTCAGCTTTGGCCTTGTAAATACTAAAAGAACTGATCTTACATAATTCCAGTACTTTACTGTAAATACTAAACTCTGTTGGCAGTAAATAGTCACACAGTTGTTCATATAAATTGTCTATATTGCGCTTGTATGAACTTGTACAGAACCCTGACTACTGCTTAAGGTTAAGCTGCGTTGTAATTTTCTAATAGAAAGCATTTTTTAAATACATTTTATGTTAGTTTTAAATTGTTAGATAGATTGGTTGTTTATATAATAACCTCAGCAGCAACCTCATTTCCCCTCTCGTCCATTCCAACCACTCAGCATTCAGCATCACCAGTATAACTAATCACCGGCCTGATCATCTGTCATCATCTGCACCTGTTTCTCACTGGTTCATGCCTTAAGTTAGATATATTTTTTAATGCTTGAATGATTCATAGGTCACTGTGTGGATTTACAAACTAAAAACATTCCTGTGAAACTGCTCAGGTACAGGGACTGGAATAAAATGAGAGCCAAAAGAAGTCCTTCAGAAAGCCAAGAAAACTACACAAAAAAAAAATAATAAATACAAGAAACTCTGGCTCTTTGAAAGCAAAATATAAAGAAATGACGGGCGGCTCAAGAGTTTTGCACAATATTGTATGTTTGACTTAAAATCAGTTGTTGCAGTTGACTCATGCACACAAATATGTTGTGACAGACAAAACATTTCCCGCAAGCAAACGAACTGTAAGTCCATAAATAATTATGAATCAGTCATTCATATTATGCATTATGGATGTGTTCTGACCTTCCGTGTTTATCAGTAGTGCATATAGTACACAATGTACATAAAAATACTGTAAATAATACATTTGGTCTATCATATTATACAGTGTGTCAGTTTGTTCTCATTTTAAGTAGGACTTGCTTGGATTTTCCACGCCCCCCCCAGAAAAAAAAAAGATACTGAACAGGAGGTTCAAAACAATGTAACTGTAACTTCAAATGCTCTATAAAACTCAGTGTAAAGCTATACACCATTTACTTCACGAAGGAGAGTGAATTTCTCCAAACATTTAAAAGGAACGGTTAGTAATTTTAGAGCTGTCCACCATAGCTGGCCAGAAAAATATATTAAAGAAGTCTAGAATGATGAGACAAGCCACGTGTTCTGAATCACAAATATTTTTGATGATCTCTAAAACGATATGATTATTTGAGGTCTATAAGCACGAGGTCAAAAAATAAATAAATTACCAACTGCACCTTTAATAAATCCACAAGGATCCACAAGAATGCAAATGTAAATCCCCAAACCCAGACTAATGTGTTATGGAATTAGGACATGTGAGAATCAAAATTCTCTCGCTTTCTCTCTCGCTCTCTCTCTCACACACACACTCTATCTATCTTTGGGATTTGGGGTTGCTGGTACAGGATGGAGAAACCTTTGAAGCTGCTGAAGAATATGAACCCCTGCCGTTTTTCTTCATCTAGTGCTCTGAGGTCTGGCTCTCTAGAGAGGGATCTGAAAGCACTGGTTCAATGTTGCATCACAAATTAGGGCTGAGGATTAGATCAATGTTTTTTTTCACTCGCTCAGCCACAGAAGCAGGGCACACTGTCCATGCATAGGGTTTAAGGTACAGTAGAGAGGAACATGGAGCATCGATGTGATCACAGGCTTCCTCTATAGGTGACAAAATACATGTGCTTGTCAAACTGTGACACGGGCCTGCGTTCCATCAGACCTCATCAGACCTCAGGAGTCGGAGACAGGAGAGGAGAGGGGGAAAAGAGAGGCCGAAACCATCTGAGAATAAAGGTAGGACGAGCAAAAGGAGAGCAGTAGATAGTCTTCTGCACACTGCACAGTGAAGAAAGTCAGTCCGTCTCCCTGTAGAGATAAACCACACAAAGACACAAACACGAGATGAGCAAAGATTACGTCTCTCAGAGCGAGCTCGAGTCGTCGCCTGTACCGTGACGTCAGTGATTAATGTTTGATGAAAATCATTTGTTCTCGGTGTGAAATCATGCCTGATGGTGTACTGAGAGAGAGAAAAGGCTTGTGCGGTGCCTTTCAGAATAATGTCAATCCAGCTACAGAGCTATTTTATTTAAGCTGCGAAAAACCTGAAGCCAAACGGCAAGGGCATTGTTTAAAAACACGACATCATTAATAAGCACTTCAGCTCTGTGAATAAGTCCTGATCTTTTACATTCACAGAAATTCCTTTTGTGCGTATCTAGGAAATGTACCTAAAAATGGAAAAAAAAAATGTAGTATACCTTATTGAACACTAATTTAAGGTCCAATGCTGGCCAAAAGAAAATTCACCATTTCACAAGGGTCAAATTACTGGGCTTCATCAAGAAAAGAAAACAACTAAGGAGATCTGAAGTTACTGGAACTGAGTTAAGAATCCTTCAACACATTATAAAAACCTGGAAGGAAAGTCAGCTTTGAAGAAGAAATGTGGTCAGAAAAAATAATGAATGAAAATCACTTGGTGAAGTTGCATGGTAAAAAATCGATAGTAACAACCATAGCTACAGTGGTGTGAAAAACTATTTGCCCCCCTGATTTCTTATTCTTTTGCATGTTTGTCACACAAAATGTTTCTGATCATCAAACACATTTAACTATTAATCAAAG
>JAOVVB010000010.1:2674165-2687638 GCA_028570985.1 Heterobranchus longifilis
GCCTATTGCTGCTTTAATGTATTAAGAGTTATGAAGTAATTAAAATAAACATGACAGGTCAGACATGTCGAGATTAAACTAAGTGAGATGATGAATCATGGACAAACGCGAAGCGAAGACGGCAATAAAGATGTTTAATCCTTTTTAAATTAGACTCCGACTTGTTAAGAGACTCGTGTCTGTATAGAATATGGAGGCCAGGCCGGTCATCCATATTGGATTCGGTTATTAATCGTTAATCGTCTTTTCCCATCCGTATTATGACAAAGCATAATCCTGCGCTGGGATTGGCTGTTCGTAAGTGTTTACGCAAATCGCGTAGATAACGGACCAATCATAAAGAAAGCACTGGATAACTCCAGAACAAGAGGCGGGACTTGCCGCAAAGCGGGTTGGAAAGAAGGGAATCACCGCTTCGGGTGTTATGTCTGGACATGTCCAAGAGACTGTACAGCATGACCTTTCTAACATATTGACGGGTTTTTACAAATGAACATCACAAAACAGAATTTAAACAAACTACATAGGTCAATCTTATTACATTGTTGTGAACATTTTACATTCCTTACATTAAAAACCTTTTTTTTTTACGTGACATGTAAGTGACGTTACATGCGAATTTTTATTTGAATAAGGATTGATATTTAAATAAACGTTACACGTTTGTACAACACAACCAATAATTAAATGTTTAAATATAACAATGATAGTAAAAATAATAACAGCTTGACTAACTTCGGAAGCAAGAGAACATAAATCCAAAATGGCTGACTTACCTTGGATTTTCTTTTATATTGGCTGGTTCAACTAATCGTAAGAGAACAAGATTTTAATATATATTTTAAAAAAAAACACACACACATTTAAAATAAAAATAAGATAAAGAAAGGAAAAGCAAATATTTAATAGGTTTTTGTTTAAAGCACGTATTTCTATCAACTTGCTGCCCAGCACACCCCTGACCCTTGGCGTCAGGCAAACAACCAAACGTTAGCGTCGGCTTTTATAGTCCGCAGACTACGGAAAACCAGATTTCATTGGTTGGTCTAAGAGGGCGTTCTTTCCTGCTACATTTTGATTGGTGTTCTACGTTGTACACTCACAAGTCACGCCCACTCACAGAAACCGCTTCCTTATTTAGACCTTAAGTGTCACTTGTACTGATTTCAGATCAGCGTAAACTGATCGCCGTTACCATGGTGCGTTCTAGAACGTACCAAAGAAATATAATACTTCTCTTTGATAAGGAAATCTACACAAAAACACGCATTATTAACTGATTATTTACACATCATTCCTTTAATATTGACTTAATTTGAGATGTTTGGTATGCCAAGGTTGTCTATGATCTGTAAATGTTGGGAAATATGTACATAAACACTGTGTTTATATCATTGCATTTACAGCACTGGGTGGAGACTGGGGTCAGTTTTCTGTCAGTAGTCTGATTCTGTAAATCTCATATGTAAAATATACTATAGCTTGAGTATTTTATACGATGTGTCTGTTAAATAGCTCAAAACAAATGAAGACCATTTTCACGTCATTATCAGTGGACACATAAAATTAAATGTAAAGACTAAAATGTTACCACTAACCACATTAAACCACCAAACATAACATCTTGATTTAATATGTCTCATATAAACATATGTAAAGATATTCATCTTCTATACGGCTTATCCTCAACAGGGTCGCGGTGGACCTGGAGCACATCCCAGGAGACTGTGGGCACAAGGGAGGATACACCCTGGACATACACACACAAACTCACTCTCTCTCTATCGCAGGGCACACACACACACACACACACATACTCACACACTACAGGCAATTTGGGAATGCCTAATCTGCATGTCTTTGGACCTGCGGGAGGAAACCAGAGAAGCCGGAGGAAACCCACCAAGCACAAGGAGAACATGCAAACTCCATGCACAAACCCGGACATTGGAGGTGCAAGGCCACAGTGCTAACCACTAGGCCATCATGCCCCTACATACACACACACACACACCTATCAAGCACAGAGAGAACGTTAAGTTAACACATATGTACATTATAGATGCCCATACTGCTGTGCTGATGCCCACACCGCTGGTCATAAGGTCACAGGTTCAAACTCAAGCACCACCAAGGTGGGCTCTTGAGCAAGGTGCTCAAATGCTTATATGTACAGTACCTATCAAAAGTTTGGACATACCTTCTAAGTTAATCTTTTGTTTGTGTGATTTATTTTCTACATTCTAGAACAATAGTGTAGATTTAATAACAATGAAATAACACATATGTCATTAGGTAATTAAGTACCAATAACAACATCCACAGTCAGCTGTTATTTTAAACCCCTAAAACTCAAGCGGCACAGATATGTGCCAGCAACACAGCACTAGTTAATGAATGATTTAAAATAAACTAACTGCTCATACTGAAGTCCTGCACTGTGTCTAAACCGATGAGGCTTCGGACATCGAACTGGACATTTGGGTTTTTGGATATGTCAGGTATAACCAAAATTAGCATTAGTTTTATAAGGCAGAAAATATTACTGCTACCGGAATATGAAAGTGATGTCGCAAAAAAATGTTGAACTCGTATTATTATTATTTTTGTTTACAGAAACAAATGAAAACAACAATAAAATCATTTTATTATATGTACTGGTACTTTAACATTTTTTGCTTAGTCATGTTTGTATAGTATTTTAAATTGGAACAAAACTCTGTTCCTCATATTGCCTAGGTTGTTCTAAAAAAAAAAAATAAAAAAAAAGGACGTCACTCAATATTGCACAATTCTGATCCATATTTATAATTTTTTTTATTTATTGAAACATAGTAATGCAAAAAATGGCTAAAAATGCTTTTGGGTTTCCAGCTGTTCTGGAGCAGTTCTTGCAAGAACAGTATTGTTTTCGCCTATTCTCTGTTTGATGGTCTGTTCGTTAAACTTCAGTTCTTTTTAAAATGTGTGTGATAAGTGTTTGCTGTTAAAATTGTTTTTTTTTCCCCCTCTCAATTTTGGCAAACATAAAAAAATACATGCATGCTAGTGTATCTTTTGTTATCTTTTTATTATCTTTACCTACATTATTTTTCTGCAAAAGTGCAAAACAAAATGATCAAGCAAAAAAAAAAAATTACAAACATTACACAAATAATGCACACACTGCACGCTGAAGAATATTTACAGTGTATATGTAGCAAAACAGGATTTCATTGCCATTAATGATTAATATTAACAAATCAAACAAACTTCACTCTGAAACATATTTGTTATAATTACTATCTGGAATATTTGTGCATTAAAACAGTACTGAAATTTGTTTAGTTGTTTTCGTTATTATTTATAACCAAAGAAACTGAGGTGTTCCAAAATCATAGGTTTGTTAAACGTATACATAAAAAAAAACTATTTATTTAGGGAAATATAAAATATAATATTAAGAGAAGTTTTTAAAAGTCAATATATATATTTTTTATCTATTACTGTGTGAACTTATTTATAAAATAGTAAAAGAATATTTAGTGAATACAAGATCAGTAACATGTCAGGACAGACTTCTGGAACTTGTAGCATATTCTGATGTATAACAGCTCTAACACTGGTGTAAACCCTGACATTAATCACCAACAGTACAGACAGATACAGTAAATAAAACTCACATCACCAGTTAATGGCAGAGCTCAAGATAAATAATGGACCATTTACAGTTACAACTTTGATGATTTAATTTCAGCACCATATTTATTAATGATGTGTATCAGATGGACTGTTGAGCTTTCTACAGGCATAGAAAAGAGCTTACAAAAGAAAGAAAGAAAGAAAGGAAGAAAGAAAGAAAGAAAGAAAAAGAAAGAAAGAAAGAAAGAAACTAAAGTGAAGCTCTGGTTGGTAAATAATGTCATATAATAATATCATATAATATCATATAATAAGTGTGTAATGTGCAGGAAGAGGAAAGCTCTGTATGTTTTGCGCTGGATTTATAGTTCCATGTGAGCAATAAGATGGTATTTAATACCAGAAGGTGAAGAGGCGTTGATGTTGTCCTGATAAAAACGTGAGAATGTTGATTCCTTTAATTAATTTTTTTCAATGAGAACAGCTCAACTGTAGAAGAAAGAAGGAGCAACTGAATGAAAGTTCAGTTAGTATCAGTTAAAGTCTCTCTGTGTCTCTTTCATTGTCTGTTTCAGTGTCTGTCTCAGTGTATGTCTCATTGTATGTCTCAGTGTCTCTCTGTGACTCTTAGGGTCTGTCTCAATGTCTGTCTCAGTGTCTCTCTCGTTGCCTTTCTCAGTGTCTCTCGGTCTCTCTTAGGGTCTGTCTTAATGTCTGTCTCAGTGTCTCTCTCAGGGTCTGTCTCAGTGTCTGTCTCAGTGTCTCTGTTAGTGTCTGTTTCATTGTCTGTCTCATTTCCTGTCACAGCGTTTCCTCTCAGTGTCTCTCTGTGTCTCTCACTGCCTGTCTCAGTCTCTTTCTCAGTGTTTCTCTCTGCGTCTCTTAGGGTATGTCTCAATGTCTGTCTCAGTAACTGTCTCAGTGTTCCCTCTTAGTTTATTTTAGTTTCTCTCAATCACTCTCAGTGCCTCTTTCAGTATTTCTTTGAGTGTATATCTCAGTTTATGTCCCAGTGTCTCTCATTGTCTGTCTCAGTTTCTCTCTCAGTGTCTCACTCAGTGTATATCTCAGTTTATGTCTCAGTAGTATGTCTCACCTTTTCTTGTCTTTGGAGGTCTGGAGTGAGAGAGCCTGCAGTGTTTCAGCTGCCATCTTTCTCCTGTTAAAGGAGTTCATCTCCTCCTCTAGCTCTCTGCGCTTCTCCTCCAAAGTCTTCTTTTCCTCCTGGTGTATATGCTTGACACACTCGAAACGCTCATGCAGCTGCATAAAGACACACAGGAACACACAAAATAACTGTGCACAAGTTAACTGCGAATTTGCCAGAATCTCATTTCAGCGTTTATGTACAACATCATCCAGCAGATATAAAGTCTGATAACATTATGACGTTGTCCTTTTCAACCAGATGATGCACAAATGTAAGCACCTTTACATCTTTAAGCTAAAGTTTTAGTCTAGAGTCTTTATGGCCCATAACCTCTGACCTCACGCTCTCGCTCCTTCAGCTCAGCCTCCGTCTCCTTTACTTTGATCACAAACATTTGCCGCATGTCCTCCTCCATGCGCTGCAGATCTGCGACAAACTCTCTCCTCTTGGCCACATAGGTTTCCTGCAGACTGAGAAACACAAGAGATGTCCTTATGAAAAATCCTACTGACTTAAAAGATGCGGCTTACAGACTTTGACTGATTGATTTTTGTCTCCAATATGTCTTGTCTCAAATGTACCTCGGTTTTAGGATTAGGTGCAGAGAAACACTGATAAAGTGATGAAGTGTGGAGGATATGGCAACCCGTGAGCAGTACCTGAATGGCTGGGCATCAGTATCGGGGTCTTTGAAGCCCATCTCCTCCAGTTTGCAGCGGCGGTAGAGCTCATAGTGGCGTGCGTGTGTCTGCTCCCGCAGGTCCTCCATGTTGACCCGGATCAGCATCTCCCTCAGCTTTACAAAATCACAATGGTTCTCATTCTCCACTGCGCTTAAACACACACACACATATGCACACACAACTTACACTTTTAGGACAATTGTGTAATATATTGTATATAAACTGTTTCCACATGTAGGGGTACCAGACTCTTACACTATTTGCAGAAAAACAGAAAACTCAGAGAAAACCCACACAGACATCCAAGCTCAGGGGTCCTGGAAATGTGATTCAGCTAAGATCACTTACTCATCGTCTATACCACTTGATCCTATATACAGTGTCACGGCAGGCCTGGAGCCTATCCCAGGGTATTTAGGGCGCAAGGCGGGGTACACCCTGGATAGGGTGCCAATCCATCGCTGGGCACACACACACTCAATCAGTCATTCAATTTACATGTCATTACACATTACAAGCCAATTAGGCTAGTCCTAGTCCGCATGTCTTTGGACCATTAGAGGAAACCGGAGCACTCTGTGGAAACCCACGAAGCACAGGGAGAACATGCAAGCTCCATGCACACAGACCCAAAGTGGGAATCGAACCCTCGACCCTGGAGGTGTAAGACGACAGTGCTAACTACTATGCCACATCAAAGATATCGTTCTAAATAGCTTAATATTTACTAATCACTACCCAGGACTAGGATTCGATCTGCGTGGCTATGATTATCTTAAACACAGGACAACATGAACAGCAACTTGTTTAAAATGCACCATGAAAACAGTATTAATCTGAAAATGTAATGCAAAGGTGATAAACTGGTAGTATAGACCCTCACCCTGCACCACTCCCCATGGGTACTGCCTGGCTCTCACCAGCTTGTTTCCCACCTTGACATCCTCTCCACTTCCCACCACAGCAAACGGCAAATGAGCCTGAAACAGGAAATCAGACACCCACATGCAGCGATGTTACTGTACCATAAGTCTTTACAAAGTTCCTACTGTACATTTCGGGTTTACATTTAACTCACGTTCATGGAGGAGTTGATTTCCGCAATGGCTTCGTCATCTGTGGGGAACTGGTAAATCTGGACGCCGTTGCTGACGAGCTCGCTCATGATCTTAATCTTGAATTTATGAAGTTCAGATTTGCAGATCGTATCCGCCTTAGCAATAACGGGAATGATGTTTACCTATCAAAGATAAAAAAAAAAGAAGCCATTGGAATAAACCGATCTATTGATCTGACAGATATACTATACATAGATATAGAATGTATAGTATATACCCTAAGCACATAGAGCTGGATAACTTTTTAACAAATGAAATGTGATTAATCTAACCTTACTGTCCAGCATCTTCATGGTGACCAGATCGAGGGATCTGAGCGAGTGGCCTGTAGGGGAGATGAAGTACAGGCAGGCGTGGATCCTCGTGTCGTGGTAGTTAAAGAGCGAACGTTTGATCTTCAGCTCCTCTTGGAGGAAATTTTCAAACTGGGCATCAATGTAGTCTGTAATGGGTTTATAGCTACAGAAAAAAAAATTAGTTCTTGTAAACTAATGAACATTCATGAGCTCAACCTGACAGCTTTATGCTCCATGTTTATAGTCATACTGCTGCTATTACATAATCTTACTGTATATATACATATATTTTTATGCTGTCACTTTGGTTAGCTTGATATAGTGTAATTTATCATTTATCATTTTATTTTGAGTAGAACTTCATTTCCAGGGTAAATTTTATTTTACTGTAAATTTCATCTTCATATTTTTCAGCAGACACTTTACTTGTTAGCGTAATTAAGTTTCTAATGTAAATTTCCTTTTTATTACATCTTTTATTTTTTATTTACATGTATTAATTACATTTGTGTGTGGGAACTGTACACACAATCAACACCACTTGCACATTACAGGAACTCAAACTTTACATCTAATTCGAATGGTCTAAGCGAACATCCACAATCGAATTTTTTCATTTTTGTTTTTAACATAATTCTGTAAGGAATGAGACACATCAGGCATGCTGTAATAGGAAGCCAAAAAAGGAAAAAAAGATGGGTAACCATGAGGTTATCAATCTACAGTAGAGTTGATAAGTTGACAAGTTACAACCCAGTCTAATGTGTTTTATTCAACTTATACTAGACCAGCTGGCCAACAATTGCAATTATTTGTTTATTAAAAATATATGCAATACTCTTTCATTTCCTAGCTAATTCTGTTTAATGTTTAAGAGCAGCTCATTCCTGTTATCACCTGTAATGTAAATGTTTTAAACAACTCTTTGTTCATCTTAAAATGTATATACTGTAAGAGGGGGTAAGAAAAAAAAGGAGCTCGTCATGTTACAGAGAAACCAAAAAGTGATCCATCTTCATGTGTTCAGCTTATATTTTACCTCAAAGAATTACAACAATAGTATCATTTTTTAATGGCTAAATGTTTCAACTATAATGAAAATATTTAAGCATCCTTACAATAAGGGAAAAGTAGGAATAAATACTGCATAAAGACTAAAATGCTACAAATCAACAGTTTGATAGAAGAACACAATAAATGTAATTTTTATTGACTTTTACTCATTTTGAAAAAATTATTCTTCTCTGACACATACAGTTGTCTATAACAAAATATTTAATTTGCAAATTGCTTTGTAACCTTGTTATAGAAGCTTTAAACTTCCATGTTTTGAGCCGATCAGGACAAGCAGTCACAAGATTTTCGACCGAAAGCCAACATGTCATGATGAGCCAATCACTTTTTTCACTTTTTTTTTTTTCAGAACACTAAAATGTCTGCATTCTACAAACCTTTCTTCTTTATTGACCTGGTCACCGAACCCCACAGTGTAAACTATCGTCAGCTTGAGCTCCACATTGCTCTCCTGCAGCTCGTATGTCCTGGGTCGTAAATGCACTCCGCTTTGATAGTGACTGGCTTCCTCGTTCTCAAAGATTGTGTTAAATAGAGTGTTCATTAGTGTTGATTTTCCGATGCCGGTTTCGCCTGAAAAGAATTGAGGCACCTCAGTGAAATATGGTCTTGTAGCTACTTCTTAATTTTGGGTATGTGCTCATTATTTGTGAGAGATGGCTAGTGTGGCCTGGTAAAGGCAAAGGAAAAAGCAGGAGACTTTGTAAGTGTAGCTGAAAGTACTGAATTCAGAATTGAGCTAATATGTTTTTGCAGTGCTTAAGTATACAGAGGGAGACAGCAAACTTCACCTGTATATTCATCAGCCATTCATTCGTGCGCCATAGTTGAATAAGCTCATTGGTTCGTTTATTGTTCTCGTATCCCCGAAGGGAGTTTCTATAGTATATTGGAGTTATTGCTCACCCACGCAGAGGATGTTGAAGCAGAAGCCTTGAGACACTGATTTGCTAACCAGCTGATCCGGGAGGCTGTCGAAACCGACATGGCCGCCTAAAGTCAGAGTCCTCATCTCCTCAGGCTGTGTGGTGAAAGAAATGAGTCACACACATTACAGTACACCAAATTAAATGGATTAAACACATTTAAAACTGGTCATAAATGTTTCAAATTCCATAATGGCAGATTTAATAAATGAACATATAGCCCTCATTACAATTGAACTAAAAATACATATCTTTCAAAAGCATGTAGGAATGAAAGTGATGCTTCTACATCATGAATATTACTTGGTCTATTATCTATACCTCATATAATGTAAAAAACATATTGAGTACAGTTAATTTAAATAATTACAATTAGTTCAAATTAATAGACCTTGTTGAGTATTTAGAACTTTTTGGTATTTATGAGTTTGTAGAAATGACACTTTTCAAGTTACCTGAACAAACTTGATATTTTAAGTATCTGTAAGTACTTAAGTAACAGTAACTGTCACCTTAAAGTTCCACCAACTTAAAATCTTTCAGCCTAGCGATTTTTTATCTGACGTCTTCAGGGCAATAGGGCACTGGTGGCTCAGTGGTAGGTGTTTTGCCTGTCATGCGAAAGGCCCGGGTTCGATTCCCAACAACTGGATGAAGTGCCTGTCTCAAGCCCAGATAAAATGGGATAGTTGGGTCAGGAAGGGCATCTGGTGTAAAACCTGTGCCAAGCTCGCGTGCGGACCAGATTGTCTGCTGTGGCGACCCATTACCCGGAGCAGCCGAAAGACCACCAACAATTTATTTGATTTGCAACAACAAAAAAAATTATAATTGCTGTTAAATAGTATGAGTTAGGCTACTCAATAATGCAAGTAAAGAACGATTAATATGAATGAGAACAAACTCAAAAACTCATAGTTCTGTTTACTTAAAATTGGAAACATCATTACTTGTAACTGATTACCTCAATTTTTTTGAGTTTTGCCAACTTATTCGGGTTTACAGTGTAGGGGCATGGGGGGAACACGTTGGATGGGGTGCCAACCAGAGGTGGACAAAGTAGGACAAATCCTTTACTTGAGAAAAAGTAAAATATTACAAGTACAGTCTAATGTGTTTTCTTTCATTTATACCAGACCAGCCTGGACAACAATTGCAATTATTTATTTATTAAAAATATATTTCATATATTTTCAATTTCCAAGCCAATTCTGTTGAATGATTTTGAGCAGCAAACAAGACAATTTAGTTCCTTTTAGCGCTTGCAATATAAATATTGTAAACAATTAACGTAAAAAAACATTTATGTTAAAGTAAATCTTCTTCAGTTACAATTCGATGAGATTTTTCTTTATATCATGAGTACTGAGCTTGAATAACCTCACAATAGCCTTAAAGTCATAATAAATCTCTCTCTCTCTCCCTCTCTCAACTGGACTTGCTGTTTCATCTTTGTCTACAACCATCTCCACTTCTGATTTCAAACACCTGTTACACGATTAAGCATTTTCACAGAGGGAAGGAAAATCATGCAATTATGCATAATAGTCAGCATGTGGCAGTTCAAATACTACCAAACACTCTTGTTGTGTAACGCAACACCATGCAGTAATGTAGTGAAGTAGAAAGTACAGATATTTGCTGTAGGATGTAGTGGAGTGTAAAGGTCAGATACATGATATATGTACTTAAATACAGTAACAAAGTACAGTGGAACCTCAGCATACGAATGCCCTCCCTTATGCATTTTCGCCTTAAGAACTAGAATTTTGCATCGCCATACAAAGCATTTTCAGCATACGAACAAAGCAAACTGAACCGAATGCAACACCGGCTAAGTTGGACGTACGTCCGGGAGGCCTTCAAAACTTGTCAATGGAAAGCCAAGTGAAGAAGGTTTACAAATTTCAAGATTTTTTTGTGGGTTTGCATTTTGCGCAAGATTTATGGAAGGCATAGAACCATGAGTCCCAAGAACGTTTGTAAAGACGGTAGCAAGCAGAAAAATAAGCCATTTTCAGTTTTGTTTTAAAGCAGCCAGTGCCAAGAGGAACCATAAATTAAGGTGAAGTGAGGTTTATTGCCTATTTATTTCATATTTTACTTCATTTACATGTCTTTTCTAAATGTTTGGATTGGTTTTATATCCAAGAAATGTGATTATAGTGTTGGAAAAGAGTAATAGGTCAATTTTTGGGTGGTTGGAACAGATTATCTGCATTTACATTATTTGATATGGGAAAATGTGTTTTGCAAGATGAAATTTCATCGTAAGAACTCGCCTCCAGAGCGGATTAAATTTGTATGCCGAGGTTCTGTTGTAAATGTACTTCGTTACCACTAGCTTTGGTGCCAACTCATCACAAGACACAATCACACACACACTCACACTCACACACCCAGTCATACACTAAGGGCAATTTGGAAATGCCGGTCAGACTACACTGTATGTCTTTGAACTGTTGGAGGAAACCAAAGTAAACCCATCAGTCACTGGGAGAACATGCAACCTCCACCTGAACCGGCCAGAGACGAGATAAAGCAACAAACGAATACATAAAGTACCAAACAGATATGCAAAATGTGTTGTAAATAAACTGCGAATGGCTGTCTTTTCAAAACCATAGAAATGAAAGATGGTGAACGATTTTTGCTCATGGATCTTGTAGAGTCTAGTGATGAAGGAAGCATTGAGATAAATGGAGACGTGAGGGTCATGGCAGAGACAAGACCATCCCCAGCACCGTGCATCCCACTGGCACATTCAGAGTGCCACAAGAAAAGTGTTTCACACTGCAAGCCGTCATCTGTTTCACAGGCTGGCACGCTGCTCTCAAAACACACAAACACACACACACACACACACACACACACACACACACACACGAGGGATATAAAGGCCTCTTTATGGATCTCTCCCTTCTTGCTGCTCTCGCTTTTTGTGAAAGCACTCAGCTGTTATGATGTTTATTGAAAAACGCTGTAGGACCTGGCAACCATGCATCCTGTACACAAACATACTCAAATACAGCATCATATCCTACAGTGAATAATTTATAATGTTAAATATCGTGATGAGAAAGCAAATTTGCATAACTAAAAGGATTTTTTTTTTTAAAAAACATACAAACTGATGCAATTCAAGCAACTTGATCTGCGGAAACACACCATTCATCCAAACCGAGTGTCTCTGTGTACTGTATTTACAGTACAAATGTTCTCATATTTTGCTCATCTGTAGAGCAAACCATGATGGAAATAAACAGACACTTACAGGGTATGTGTCTACATCCACGGCAGCCATGCTGATCTATCAGAGAAGCTGACGGTCTTCAGGTTCATCTGATCTGCATCTGACATCCAGTTTCCTCTGAAGCCTGAACAGCGTGTACAGCTCTACACTTTCAGCAGGGCCCCTTGATGGAAACTCCCCCTTCACATTAAAATGCAGCTGGTGAAGCTGAGATGCCATCCTCCGGGCACGCCAACCTCCTGGCACTGACTTTCTGCCAGGCTGTTCAACAGACTTTCTTTATCAGAAGAACTGATAACTCCAGTGTAACAGGCATTGGAACGTCTTCATCTTTGCATTTAATAGCTTTTTTTGTCTTATTTCTTATTTCTTTGAAAGAAATAGAAACAGAGAGGCCAATGAGGAAAAGACAGCTGCTATATCATGATACCGAATCTTAACTTTTCTCATAGATGTTCCACAACAGTAAACGTAACTACAGTATAAACTGGCGTGTAGTTTTTAATAGCGTTCAAATCAAACCAGGACTTTTGATGGTGCAGAATAACAGAACACAGTTATGAGTTATAATGAGTTATATATTTCTCTATATAATCCCCTGCTACACCAATGTACTTATGCCAGTGTATCACCAGTGCCTGTATACCGCCAAGTTTTCTTAGTACGCCGGAGCTCTGATCACACTGCCTTCTTCATGTCTGAAACGCTGGCCTCCCAGGAACCGCTTTAGAAGTTTGTAATGGTACAGTATATTATGTAGTACGTAATAGTGTATTATTACATAATCTAGAAGTACTGTATGTTCCAGAGTATATTTATTCCTGATGGATGTTAGAGTTATGACAAAGTCAATGTTGGAGATTACTTCCTGAACAAAAACACCCATTAAAACTTGGTCATGGTTTTTACATCTTGATATCTGAATCAACTCTTTAAAAAAATAGAATATCAGGCAGTTATTTATATATGTGGACAGCTAATAAATTAACTACAGGAGAAACCCTGAGTCTGTGAAAGTGTTATTTTTCTGACAAGAATAGTATTCTCTTGTCCCCTTAGAGGATATTTCTGCCTGATCATCTTTATCCTATGATGAATTGCTACAATTTGTTTTCCGGTAGGTGCGGTCTATTCCACAATGACTCTGATCCCATTCCCGCAGCATGGGAGCTCACTGAATGGTTTAATGAGGATGGAAATTGCATAAATCATATGCTATGGTTTCCACAGTTATCAGATCTCTCCAACACTTACTTTGTGAGCGCAACATTTCCGTATATATATATACACACACACTACCGTTCAAAAGTTTGGGGTCACTTGCAAATTTCTTTGTTTTTGTTTAGTGATTT
>JAOVVB010000010.1:2693947-2704841 GCA_028570985.1 Heterobranchus longifilis
GTACTCCGGTTTCCTCCCACAGTCCAAAAATATGCAGGTTAGGCTAATTGGCGTTCCCAAATTGCCCGTAGTGTGTGTGTGTGTGTGTGCGCCCTGCGATGGATTGGCACCCTGTCTACGTACCCCGCCTCGTGCCCTAAGTCTCCTGGGATAGGCTCCAGGTCCCTGTGATCCTGAATCCAGGATAAAGCGATATAGAAGATGAGTGAGTGAGTGTTTTTCTAGTCACTTAAAGGTCTGTGTGCTGAGCAGGACAATTTTCCTGCATTATAATGATCACGGCCTAATGAAATGTACTTACATCCACCTCAATTTTGATTGAAGACTTGAAAAGCCCAACCTATCCCGTGAATTAAATAATAATACTGAATCAACAAGCTAGAAAGTTGCTAAAAGACCATGGTATATTTTTTTTTTCGTTTTTCAAAAATCGTCACCTACCAGAAAAAAATACACCATGTTTTTTTTTTGTTTTTTGTTTTTTTTAATACTGTGAACATCAATTGAAAATTCTACCTAGTGTACCCTTTTTGGCAATTTAAAATCAAAAGCAGCTTTCAATCATTTATGAACATCGATCACTAATTACAACAACGAGATAAAAACACTAACAGAAAATACAACACCACATTTGTTCCTTATCACAGATGGCACATGGAGATGGTTTGGTTTGGCAATAAACATAATGAATAATTACAGCGCAGTCCTCGAATGAAACACGATGTTATGTTTCACGGGTACATGAATGATTGAAGGTAGTTTTGGTCCCAGAAATGGCCTATAAAAAGGCAACCATGCCTAGAAACTGGATTTAAAGCTGGCATGATCATGATGTTTCATTTCCAATCCGGTCTGCTACAGTATTGTGGAGAGGACAATAAAAAAAAACGTAAATATTCAAGTTTACGTACTTATAGACTGCGCCGTAATCAACTAATACTAAAACACAAATACCCACTCAGAAAGAGCACCATTTCAGACAAATATTCTTTCCTAGCACTAGCACAGACCTGCACCATCCAAAATATTCTCCTGATTAAAATCTGTCACTAAAAACGACATCTTACAAAGCGGCTGAGCTGGGATGTCCTTGAGGAGAGACGGAGGAACAGAACTTTGGCACGTTGTAAAAACACGATGAGATGGAGGTGGAGTTTTTATGGCCGTGTTAGGAAGAGAGCAGTTCTTTATTCTTCTCATAATCCTTTGTTGAAGTAAACTCTTTCGACTCCGGGGTGACTCGCGTGGATCTTCTCCTGCAGCTCGGGTTCCAGGCGGCTCACGGCCATCGAGCTACACACACACACACACACACACACACACACACACACGTCGCTATTTAATCCCACTGTCTATTTTAAGTGAAGATGAATAACTTCCTCTTATTGAACTGTGTTCCATTATATTACTCATATCTTCATTATGATCTATTAACTACTCGTCACTAATATTAAACAAAGTGTATATTTTCATTTCAGTAACATCACAGCCATATTAAAATGATGGATTTCGATTGGTCAGTAGGTCTTGATTCGTTTCTATGATGACAGAAATCAAATCTCACATTTATACTGTATGGACTCGATCTTATACAGTAGGTTCTATACAATCACGTACAGGATGTACAATATGATTAGGACTTGCTTGGTGCCCAGGTGTTCACACACTTTTGGGTATATCATTGTTGTCTAAGACATTTATTCAATATTTACTGTATAAAAGGAGCCTCCTGTGTCATAGCACTATAAATTCAAGGTAGGTTTCCAACACAGAAAAGTCTTCACTACAGACGAGTTTTCATTTCCTGCCTTCCTCAAAGAGGTAACAGTAACTCTGCGTCACATCTGGCCGCATCACAATGCCAGAAACATTGTTGCTGCTTATTTATTTCTGGCAGCATCGCCAGTTATTAAAATCTATAACCTCAAATACAAGCAATCATCTTTGCTCAGCTGCATTCTATTAGTTTATTTGTTATGCATACATTAATGTTCTTATATTTAATAATTGTACTAAATATCATAATAAATAAATATTATACTGTACAGTACAAATCAACTTATGAATATTGTTATATATAAATGTAAAACACCGGTACAAAGTGGTATATTGGGGCTCAATTGTGATGCACTGGTTTCTTTTTATTTTATGATTTCTATGATTTATAATCTCCAGCTATGGTTTAATCTGGGTACTTGTTTTTGTGTGTCGCTGTTGTACGACTAATACGAGAATGTCATATAATTTATTAGAGGTGTTCAAGTTAAACCAAGACTTTAAACCGATGAAATTTCTGTTGAACGGCGTATAACAGTACGGCAGTAAAATATTTGAACTGTACAAACGTTTTAAAGGAGGCCATACATCCGTGAATCGAGATCCCGGCTGAGGTGACCAGGAGCCCACTGCAGTTATTCCCATGTTTCTCAGGTTTGGTCACCAAAGGCACCATGTTTTTGGAGGACAATGCACAACCTCATGCTTCACACTGCACCACTTGCACTTGCACAGGAACTCGGCTGTGAGTTATTACCCCATCCCCCATACAGTCCGGACCGCACTCAGAGCCGTTTCCACATGTTTGGGCAATTAAAGGAGTTCCTGAGATGCCAGCATTTCAGACATGAAGCAGACGGTCTGAGCATGGCTCCGTAATTCATAAATTAAATTGTAAATTGTAATTCATAAATCTTTGCGGCATACAAATCTTTGTATATATGCATATATTTATTTATATTACTTAGTAATCTATTTATGAAAATGGACATTCCGTAAATGTAGTCATTTAAAAAATATATATTATTACTTTTTAAGTTTTTAAACTTGCAAGAATTTTTTTTATTGATTTATGATTGACTATTTATTACTTATTTACTTTTCTAATTCACAAATTACATTTATTTATTTAATCTTTTAAAAATGTATTTATATATGTAAATGCTTGAAAACTATCTTTTTAAAGAAATAACGTCGGACATTCCGCCTCATTGAGCTCACTGAAACATTCGAGACGTGACAGACTGTGAAAATAATTTACCAGTAAATTTCGGCTGCATAACACCGTTAACATACGCTTTGTCAAGGCTTTTATTGTGAAGCTAAAAGTTAACCTCCAATCAGTTTAAAAATAAAATCGGCTCTTCTTTTCTCACCTCTTCTGTGGGAACAGCGCGCAGCACAGAGGCGTGGCAAACACCAAGCTGTGAAGAAAAATACACACGTTTACAGAGGTCACAAAGGTCACAGATCTCAAACAAAGCCGTCCAACACACCACCGATTCATCTCGGGATACTCACCAGAATCCCACCAGGCCGACCTGAATGGGCGCACTCATCCACGGGAACCTCTGAAAAGACAAGAAACACGAAATCCCCCCCGGTCGTTAGGGTGGAGCTTCTGTAGAGCCTGGCGACTGGGGTAATGAAGCACTGGGATGTGAGGACTGAGCATGCTCAGATCCAACACTGCTATATTCATGAAGAGTGTGGTGCTCATAATAATAATAATAATAATAATAATAATAATAAAAACAGTCAATAAGTTAAAGATGTACCTTCAGGAATGCCTTCTTTTCCAGGGAGTTCATTAAAAATGGTGGAATTGCTAAAAAAAAAAAAAAAATTAATCTTTTTAATCATTTTCTTGAACCACTCACTATACAGTGGAACCTCGGCATATGAATGCCCTCATTTTACGAATTTCCGCCTACACTGTGCGCTGGTTCGGGAGCCGTTCAAAACTTGTTTACATCAGTCAAAAGCCAAGCAAAGCGAGTTTGCAATTTTTTTGTGGTTTTTTTTTTGCATTTTATGCAAGATTTAGTGAAGACCGAGCTACATGGCTCTCAAGAATGTTT
The DNA here is from genome assembly GCA_028570985.1 of Heterobranchus longifilis. Taxonomy (NCBI): domain Eukaryota; kingdom Metazoa; phylum Chordata; class Actinopteri; order Siluriformes; family Clariidae; genus Heterobranchus; species Heterobranchus longifilis. The sequence continues at coordinate 2,697,805 of JAOVVB010000010.1, forward strand.
AGTGAGGACGGCAAGAAGAAAAAGCCACTTTCAGTTTCGCTAAAGAAGCAGCCGGTACTAAGAGGAATCATATGTTAAGGTTAAGTCCATTTATTTCATATTTTACTTTATTTACATGTCTTTTATAAACGTTTTGATTGTTTTTATATCCAAAAAATATAACTATAGTGTTTGAAATTGGTAATTTTGGTAATATTTTTGGGTAGCCGGAACCGATTACCTTCATTTACATTATTCCTTATGAGAAAACTCGCATCGCAATGCGAAATTGCACCTTAAGAACTTGCCTCCAGGATGAATTCAATTTGTATGCCGAGGTTCCACTATAATGTGTATAAGTTAACTCACCACACACCACAGCACACAATGAGCCTCATTTATCACTCTGGGTTTACAGAGAACCGAACAGAACTTCTGTAAATGTATGAAGTGAGACGAACCCATTCCAGGAGAGGCCATGAGGATTCTGGAGATCACCACTTGTGAGATGGCCTGCTGCGCCGCTTTCGAAGACTCCCCTAACCGATTACCGTTCTCATCCATCACCGGGATGCCGTGCTTCAGCTCTCTGGGAGTGAGATACAGCACACACTCATGACTCTCCATCAACCGAATGTTCCCCTTTTTGCTAAATCGTGCATCATATATGACAGGTTTACCTTTGCCTCATCAGTGGAATGTTGATACAGTTAGCAGCAGCTACAGCAGCAAACGGCACAAAGCGTCCTACAAGTGGGGAGATGTGCTGGGGGAAAAAACAACAGCCCAGATTTCACAGCTGTTCGGGACTTTTGTAAAGAAAGTTATATAAAACTTTATAAAAAAAGTTTATAAAAAGTTATCTAAAAGTTTTACATTTATATTAAAATCAAACTTAAGCATTATATTCATCATTCAGCATGAGCTTGACTGACAGTCATGGAATATTAAGGAAGTATTAAGTTATCTTTTACTGCTTAGTGTTCCATTTTTTTTTTTTTTTTTTTAATGTTCATAACTCTTAAGATTATCAAGCTTAAGGTTCATATTTTTTCTTGTCTAATAAAAACGAACGCTAACCAAAAAAACTAACATAGAAAGTTAAAGCTAACTGAACAAACAAACTCTAATCTTGTGAGAAAAGCTAAATTTGTGTGCGTGTAAAACATATTTTGTTTGTGTTTGTAAGTGCGTGTGTGCAGCGCGCGTGTACTGTGTCTTATAACACACGTGTGCACGCATGTAAAGCAAAAGAAAGTCTCATTAGAAGGTTAAAAATCCATTTTCTCCCTCTCTGTTTCAGCCTGTTATGTGTGTGCGCCCGCATGCGTTTAGTGTGCACTCTCTGCCCTACACAGAAACACTGCTCTCTCGCGATTTTTTTCAAAGGTAAAGTGCAGGTTCATTTGTTTGTTTGTTTTACTTTGCAGCGGTAATTCCATTAGTATGCGCTCACACGAGTGTCATTAGCAATGTTCCTTGCTAATTTTAATTTTAATTTTAATCCTTGCATTGAAACATATTTGGAACATCTAAAGCAAATCTCATAAGTTTCCCAGGACTGTTCACCAACTCTATGGTTTATTCTCATATAAATAGCTATTTAAATAAAGAAACAAATCATAATCTGTTGATAAATATATTTAAAGATGAATGGTAAAGAAAGAGGTATTCTAAAACCTTAAAAAGATGTAATTAATAGAACAATCATAGTACACCTTGGATGGTGTGCACACACACTCACACACACACATACACACTACAAGTGCAAACAATTCACACAATTCGGAAAATTTGGAAATGCCGATTAGCCTGCCTGTCTTTTCACTGTGGGAAGAAACTAGAATTCCTGGGGGAAACCAACAAGCATGGGGAGAACATGCAAACTCCACGCACACAGACCTGAGGCGGGATTCGAACCCACAATCCTGGAGGTGTCCACAGTGCGATCCGCATATTTGCTCAACAAATTCCCATCTGTTCTTGACTTTTCAAAATCCATTGTGTATGTTGAATTACATTAATATAGCAATAATAACATTAAACTGTTTTAAAGTCTTTTAAAAAAAAGACATTCTCTTTATGGTAAAATTGTCTTTATAATACATGTAATTTCATGAGAGCTTGTGTTAAGGAAAGGAATAGTACTGTATCAGATTTTACCTACCCACGAAACTATAAATGCAGAATTGACTTATAAGTCATTTTTAGTTATTCAAACCAATTAGATTTTATCCCAAATGTTACCTCATATAAGGAGATACCATCCCCCGGTTTGTCCCTCAGTTCTATTTTTTCTGGTAGGCGTGGCTTGCCTGTAGCTCATTTACATAGACACTGAAAGGGCATATTTTTGAAGGAATAGTGAAACAGATGGTGTTTGCATTATCTGAGAGGTTTTCATCTGGGCCATTAACAGACACACTTTATGGGAGCTCTGAGACATTTGTTAAAATGTAAAAGCAGCAAAATATGGGACCTTTCAATGAAATGTATACACTGTAGCTTACTTATACAGTATGTAGGCTAAATGGATGCCAAAATAAGTTGACCCTAAATTAATCTAAATATCTAATCTAAACGTGTTTCATAAATTTATGAATCGAACAAGCAATCTAAACAAATAATTGCTTAAATAGAAAGCCAAATAAAAAGCAGATATTCTACACTTAATCAGTTGTACAATGCTGTTATTTGAGATTTCCTTTGCTGGTACAAAACAGCTACACCATTTTTTGCTGACTGATTAAATATTCATGCCAGTAATTACAGTACTAGTTGCATTATATAACCTCTATATGCTCTACAAGACTTTTCCCACCAAGAGACAGGCAATAATCCACAGCTGGTCATCTGTTAAGAGTATTTTTACATGATTAACATTCCAGGATCATTTCTAGCATCCCTACTATCATCAAAAGCCTGAATAGTTGTCAGTGGCAACATCTTGCATGATGATATCAGCCTATGCTGCGAGTGTCAGTGTGTGTACATACTGTACTTTTATTTTCCAGATCAAAAAAAGGAACAGTTTTTATTTGCTACAAAGCAATAATCACAACTTGTTAAACAAGCAGCCAAAGGCAGATAAATCTTCATAGAGGACACATTATTGCTCTTTTTTTTTTTTTATTCAAGAATCTTACTTGGTGCACAAACAACATTTGCTTTAACACTGCAATCTGTTTCTCCCAGCAGCCATTTTTAATGGACTCTGTACATCTCGTATTCATACCGGCATGAGCAACAGATAGCACGGTGAAAGTTATTAACACAACCCTCTCCAATAATCCATTGAGTCAGTTCAGTGATCCTTTGAAGAGGCTGTACAGTGAATTATGTAAAATGTTTGGCAACATTTCACCTGATATTACTGCAGTAAATCACAGCGGGTCCTTATGAGGAGTCAGGAGTCTTCCGTAAATCTATTTAGGGGAGCTGCGACTACACAGGCTTCCTCCCGGATAATTAGGGTTGGGCTGCAGCCTTGTTTTATAAAGCACAGTAATCTGTTTTATCAGTTTGCCAAAGGAGAGTGCTCAAATGTAAATATAGTCTTATGTTATTTATTGCCAGTGACGCTGGGGTAATGAAAACGTGAAATATGCAAGCACGTTACCCTGCACAAATAGTAACTGATGACTTCAATGCCCTTTAATAGCAAGAACACATACAGCATTTTTTAATACAATGGAGATTGTATAAAGGGACCGGATATGCACATACGAGTTTTATTTTTATGTAAGTAAATTTTAGGAAAAATGAAAATATACATTTGGTGCTCCAAAGTGCTTCGTCACCAAGTGAGAGTCACTGTGTGATTGTGTGTCTGTCTTTCTGTCTGTTTGTCTGTGTGTATATTTGTCTTAATAGATTTGTTTTGTGTGTGTGTGTTTCTGTCTGCCTGTCTGACCATATGTCTATCTGTCCGTGTGTATATTTGTGTGTGTGTGTGTGTGTGTGTGTGTGTGTGTGTGTGTGTGTGTGTGTAGGGGATGTTCTATTGGGGTCAGTTTTGAAAGGTGAAAACTCTAATCCATCAGCACCCCCTCCCTAGTAACCCTGCTGAACCTCAGGTCCAGCATCTGTTTGAAGAAAACCAGAGGTTGCCTGTCCCACACGGAAATCCCTTCTCCCATATATAGGGCTACAGGAGAGATCCTACATCCTGTGTTGACAATATGTAACTCCAGGGCTTATCTCAGGGCAACATTTCAGTTTTAGCATTGAATTAATCAGTGTGACGTCACCCTGGAGGCGAGAGACAGAGTGGGCATTGCACATACAGACTGCTGGTACTCCACTGGTTGAAGTGTTTAAGCACTTAAAAGAGTGTGCACTTTATCCTGCTTCTGTCTCTTAGTTTTATTGCCAGCTTAATGTTGTCCTGAACCTTTTCTGTATCGGCCAGAGGAATGTTCCTTTTCCTGGTGGAAATCAAAACAGAGACAGTCTGCATTTCTATGAAATGAAGCTCACAGGTAAAGAGTGGAATAATTAATATGTCATTTTAAGCCTCCTCGTCAAATCTTTGTTTCTTTATTTCCGTTGTTTGTCAGAAAAGTGGAGGCTTAACAATGTGAGTTAGTTTCTTGGAATGACTTAGTCAAAGTTGCTGGAGGGCAGGTTTCTCCAGAGCAGAAATGAAGGTATTAAAGGCTAGGATGGCTGCTGGCCCGAGGAAGGTCGAGCTAGCCTGCATGTTTTTTAATGAGAACAGCTGCTCCCTCTGCTCCTCTGTTCACATGCATGTTTGGTTAATCATACAGTCTCCCCTGCAGGGTGAAGATAATGTGGGCAGCTTAGGTAGCAAGAAGCCGGAAAGAGCGCTTCAGAGGGTATGAGAGAGATGGAGAGAGAGAGAGAGAGAGAGAGAGAGAAGATATCTGGCATGATAACTATAACACATTGGAGAAAAGTGAAAAAAGAGAGTCATGGTTGGGAGGATATTAGGAGCCTTAGGTTTTCAGGTTTCAGTGCTATTTAGTTTTGACCGAAATGAGGAATGGATAAACAATGGCTGGACATTATATCCTTTTTATGGGAGATGGATCTAGCCCAGGGCTATGACTCCTTGCACCTGTTAGCCTTAGACCTTTCGCACTGTTAAAATATGTATATCCATGAAATAGTTTCAATAACCGCCTCTTCCAACTGTCTAAGTAAATGCTTTAAATTACAATGCCTCGTACAAAGCATCAATTTAGAATCACATTTGTACACTCTATCTCATTTTTTTTGGATACTGCTTATACTGTTTAGGGTGGCATCTGTTTAGAGTTGGCCTTGAGCCTATCCCAGGGGGCTTGAGATGAGGTACCAACCCATTGCAGATCCAACACGCACACACAATCGCACACTACAGGCAATTTGGAATAGGCTGTATAGATAATGGATAGATGGAGATTATTAATCATGTCTATAAACTTATTTTATCATTCAAAGTTTGTTATAAGTTTGATTCTATGAATTTTGTCAAGCAATTTTAAGTATTTAGTACTAGAAAGACAACTTTGAGAAGAAAAAAATGAAATGATAATGAAATGAATAAATATGACTACAAATTGACCTAATGTATTAAGGTAATAAGTACCTAATTGGGTAGTACCTAATAACCCCATAAATAATCATTTAATGTATATTAGACGTATTATATAATAACTAATAATAATAACTTTTCATTATTCAATATATGCTGACCAGGATGCATACATAGGAAGACCTATATGCAGTTCTTTCCACAAAGTTGAAATACTAATATTTCTTCATTCAAGTCTTTATGTTAGGTTTCTGCATTATTTATCATTAAAAGAAAGGTTTTCATTTGAATGACCTCTGTCAGCATTTATTTTGATTTATGGTGCGACATACCTATTTTTCTAATTTACCACCTGTTTTACCTAATCACACACAAAATTATGACAGCAGCTTCTTGCTTGCACTGCAGCTGTATGCATGCATATGTCTTCATCTGGATGATTTGTCTATGCTTGAATAAATTATTTACAATGTTAGAGAGGGAGTATGTATCACTACAAATATCACTGCACCTGATTAAATCTTTAGTGCACCAATTAATGAGATAATACATTTGTTGCACTGCGTGATGAAGCGGGTTGATTATCTGTCTTGACAAGCAGGATTCAGTGCTGAGCTCTTAATCCTAGAACTAGCAGTAGGGCAAGCGAGCAGTAGTGTCTAAGTCTTTAGCTTCTTTAACAGAGAAAGTATGTATCCATGAATACAAGCATTAATCAACTTTAAAATGCCACATCAACAAGTTCATTTATTTTTTTACTTTTTTTCTTAATTTGTGTCACCACATCGGTAGGGAATTCATTTATGGTTCAGATATCAAAACTTTACATTAACCCCATACTGTGTTAGGGACAATTTGACACACAAACGTGTTTTCTATTAAAAAATAGGCCAAATTATTGTTTTATCTTGCACTTTGGTGTCCTTGGTTCATTATTTATTTAACATTCATCCTAAAATTTAAAGCCACAGTTATGGCTCATCAGTTTATGACTTGGGTCAATTTGATTCAGGACAACTCTACCAATGGGTACAAAATCTGGACACAGCTATTGTGCTATTGTTAGTTACTGCATTAGTAAGCACTAATAAACCAGGGCCATCAACATTAATATAAAGTTCTGAATAAAATAAGTTCTATTTAAGGTTTGTTTAAATTGATGCTGACTGGTCAATCAATTGTGGCATAGTGGTTAACACAGGGTTCTCCGGTTTCCTCCCCTACGGTGTCCCAGAACATCTTTCCTGTATATGTGTATGTTTTTTTCCCTTGTAAGTTTTTTTCCCATTGTAAATGTCTGCACCTACACTTACACGAGAAAAAGCATACATTTTTAAGGAAAAAAAAAACACATACGAGAAAGATGGTTTGCCCTTCTGGGCCACCGCACCTCCCACAGTCTAGGGACATGCACATTAGGCTAACTGGTGTGTCCGTGTGTCCGTGTGTCTGTGTGTGTGTGTGTGTGTGTGTGTGTGTGTGTGTGTGTGTGTGTGTGTGTGTGTGTGTGTGTGTGTGT
>JAOVVB010000010.1:2704941-2717582 GCA_028570985.1 Heterobranchus longifilis
CAGACAGCATTAAAAAAAAAAAAAAAAAAAATATATATATATATATATATATATTGTATATGTTTTATCTTCATTATTTTTTATGCTCTTTTCAGAACTAGCTGTGCACTTCTTTCCATGCTGTTTTCTAGCAAAGTCGTCACCTTGTGATTGGGAATCCTTTAGTGATTCTCCTCAGCCTGAATGACCATTCTTTTCTTTTTTTTATTCATTTTAACAAAAGGAGTCTTTGTCTCAATAACACGCACAATTCTTCCTTCATACAAATACCATACATTACAGAGAATGAGAATCATGTGAGGTGTTAAGGTTGCTTTCTGTTGAAGAGGAGAACAATACAAAGATTTGGGTATGGTTGTTTTGTGACAACGTGCTCTGCAAATAAAATTGAAAAGAATTGCTTATACTATTTTTTGATATTGTACCTTTTTGAGGATGAGAATGGCTCAAGTATTTGCCAAATTGCTCAGTTAAAGCACGAGATGTGATGAAGCAACATTCAGTCAATAAAATCGAGTGATGCCGAACCCCTTGTTGTTGCTTCACCTTACAAAAAAGGCTTGTTCAAGTCACACCGGACTTGTAATAATATTTCTCTTAAAAGAAGGCATAAAACTGATTGACATTTCCAGAAGACTTCAAGTACAGTGATGAGACTCTTAGCCACAGTAAAATATTTGAAAGTACAATTGGGGTTGACTAAAATTCATATAAAAACAAGAAAGTCTTTGATAGTGTTGAAATCAAGTTCATCCTGCAGCTAACAATTAGACTCATGTCATAATCTGTAAAACAGCCTTTTGTAAAACTTCTTTGCTTCCCCTCGCTCCTGGACAGTGACTGGAAACGGACTGTACTTTTTAACTGACCATGGAGTCAAAATGTAAAAGGTTATCAACCAAGTCCGTCATTCAGACTACGTGTCGTTAAACATTTGACTTACTGAACACAAGACAGATGTCCAAATCCCAAATCTGAATAAAATGGTGTCGTCAAACAGTGTATAAATAATATAAGTATTTTATAGTAAAATTATTTTATAGTAAAATTATATTTTGTGATGGTTGTGTGTTTGTATTACAAAAGAGGAATGTGTAATATTGTGCTTACGTTTAAGCTAACAACAGTCCAGAACAAGAAGGCTCTCTGCATGTGTGTGTGTGTGTGTATGTGTGTGTGTGTTTTTCTCCTGTTTCTTGTTTTTTGATTCACACTTTTCAGTTTTTGGATAAGGTGGTCAATTTAGTCTTCTTTTAATCTGACGTCTGTCAGAACCTGAGACCTCCCTGTATGCTTTGATTCAAAACAGAGAAAAAGCAATGCCTGGCATCTCAACAGTAAATCCAATTTTTTATTGCCTGGCAAACCTCAGCTTGGATCCTCTCCTCTCCTGTGCGATTACTTTGCTGGGTGTCAGACCTCACTCTCTCCTATCCTGTCACCGTTATGCGAAGGAGTTTCCTTTTTACAGTGAATCCAATTCCTTTAACAATTGTTCTACCACGAGTCTACACACCTCTACACAAACTCTGTTTGCCATAACTTTTCCAAGAGAAATAGAAAAGCTGACGTCTATATAGCTGAAATAGACACTTTCTATCAGCGGCTCTATTTTAAAGATACTCACAGATCACATGGTCATCTTACAACATTGTTTTTTTCTTGTAAAAACGCTTGTGAGCAGGTTGTTTTGGGGTTAATAATTTGCCTGTAGGTTAGCGAGAGAGTTTTAGGCACTCTTTGCCTCATGTCTAGTGCTGCAAATCGTCGTGGCTGGTAACTGGAGAGTAGCTGATGGAACAAGCCCTGATGATTTATTACATAAGTAAAGGCATATTCCATAAACATTGACACATACACACCAGCTGCTATCCAGCTTGCCTGAGCCAGGGATGTTTTAGAACAACTTCTGCTCTAGGTGTCATTCTTCTTCTCCCACATACTGTACTGCATGCGCATACATGTACATTTCTTCTTATTCACTCACACTAATATAAACAGCTACCCAAGAACCAGTCGTACAGTAAACACTTATGTATACTTTATATCATCCCTCTCTCTATATCACTGTTTACTTGCATACATACATAAAATATATCGACAAAGGATCCAAAAGATTGAGCAGAATCACGAAAACTGTTTTACTTTATAAGCATTTAAACTTACAATGCAGTTAGAGCCCAGATCTACATCACTGAAAAACTTGAAGAACTTGACAAGTGCAAGTACAATCTCCTCACTATTTGATTAATTTGAAGGAATTCTTCCTTGTGGACGGAAGAGTGGGGGAAGAAATGTACCAAATCATGACGTGTTAAGTTGGTAGACTCTTCCCCCCAAAATACTGAGCGCTGTATGACAAGCAAAAGGTGTTTTAATAAAGTGTGAGTTATTTGAGTTGTGCAGGCTGTGAACTTAAATAAATCTATAGCTATAATTTTAAAACAATAAACACTAAGTGTTTTTAGTGGATTTATGTTCCCATTGTGCTGCTGGAACAGCTCGGGCCCTTGTGGCTTTACAGGACCTGTGGGGGATTGTTGTGGTTGTGGACATTAGCGGTGGATCTTTTGGGTGCTGTAGGTTGTGGGGTAAGCCTCCATCACACTTTTTTGTCTGGCACATTCCATGGATGGCCAATTGGATTGAGATGTGGAGATTTGGAGGTCGGGGTAGAGGCCTTGGGCTCTTTGATTGCTGGGCCCCGGAAACTGTGGTGCAGTGGGTGTTCTGGTGTCTTTCTATCATTGCTAGCATTGGCGTTTTGGGGTTCCCATGATCCTGTCACCGGTGTACTGGTATATACAGTGAAACCTCGGATTGCGAGTAACGCGCTTTGCGAGTGTTCCACAAGACAAGCAATTCTTGTGCTGCGGAATTGTGGGTAATCGTCTCCCCTGCTGGGTCTTAGTGCACATCTCGTACTGGTATAATCAACATCTGTGCACGTGTGTACTGTTTACTATAACACTGTGACCACACGTGGGTCATCTTTTATTTTGTGTAAGCGCGTGTGTACAGCACGCGTGTACTGTTTCTTATAACACACGTGTGTGCACGCATGTAAAGCAAAAGAAAGTCTCATTAGAAGGTTAAAAATCCATTTTCTCCCTCCCTGTTTCAGCCTGTCGTTATGTGTGCGCGCGCATAATTTGACACCGGGCCCCTTCACACACACACACACACACACACACACGCACACACATACTGTGTCTCTCTCTCTCTCGCCTTTACTCCCCCACACAAACACACACACACACACGCTCTCTGCTCTACACAGAAACTCCGCTCTGTCGCGATTCTTTACAAAGGTAACGTGCGGTTCATTTGTTTGTTTGTTTTACGTTACAGCAGTGATTCCGTTAGTATGCGCTCACACGAGTGTCATTAGCGATGTTTCTTGCTAATTTTTCCGACAAAATAATAAAAAATAAATAAATAAAATTTCCGTTAATGCGTGTGTGTGTGTGTTTGTATGAAATTCAAATAAGAGAGGAGAAAGGTTGTGTAAGATGAAAAGGGGGAGACAGGAGGGTCCTCCTCTTACTTTAGCTTCACACACACACACACACACACACACACACACACAGCGCCTGCACGCATAAACGGAAACACTTATCTGTCTGGATTCATTTTTACTTTTTTTTAAAGGTAAAGTGCAGGTTTATTTGTTTTATTTTTACTTTATATTTTGTATTAGTTATTTTTATGTATTTATTTTTTTGGGCTGTGGAACGAATAATTTGAGTTTCCATTATTTCTTATGGGGAAATTTGCTTTGGTTTACGAGTGTTTTGGAATACAAGCCAGCTTCCGGAAACAAATTATGCTCGTAATCCAAGGTTCCACTGTCCCTTTTAGTGTTAGTGTTCATTTGTTAGTTTAGCTCTAACTCACAAGGTTAGCATTCATTCTTTACCTCAGCTTTTACTTACTATGCTAATGTTTCTTAGTTAGCTTAGATTTACCTCACCTATTTTCCGCTATGATAGTTTAGATTTATTAGTTTGACTTGCTATGTTGGTCTTCATTAATGCTTTTACTTGCTATGCAAATGTACATCTGTTAGTTTAATGTTTATTCACTCTGTTCCTGTTCAGGTTTTAGTTTCTTACTCACTATGTTGCTGCTTCTTTGCTACTTTTGCTTTTACTCGTTAGACTGCTAAATGCAATAAAAAAAAGGTGTTTGTGTACAGTGTAATTTCTCCTCAGTGTTTCTGTTGATCAGCATCTGATAACTATAAACTTAATCAATGTATTCAAAGAGAAAGACGTTTGGCAAAAGAATAATGCACAATGGTCCTCATACATCCATCATAATGAGGCTCATACAAGGATATTTAGACGATGCACGAGGAGCGTTCAAGTCAAACCGGGACTTTTGATTGTACAGATTAACATAACACAGAACTCCCTTTATTTCCCGATATAATCGCCTGCTACACTAATGCACTTATCCCAGCATTTCACTAGTGCTTGGATACCATATAGATAGCCATGCTCAGACTGCCTGCTTCATGTCCGTAATGCTGGCCTCCCAGGAACTCATTTAATGTCCCAAAAAAGTAGAAATGGCTTGGAGCTAGTTTGACATGAATTCCCGGTTGTAGTTGAAAAATGTCATGTCTTCATATGAGGACATTCAGGTCTCAAGAGGTTGAAGCACATTTTGATCAAATCTATATGAAAGGAATGAAGCCTAAGCATGCAAGCCTTCTAAGCTCCACCCACTTTATATCAAAAGGAAAAATTCTGTTAAAAAAGATGACATATTATTATATCATTATACGTCGCACTCCATATTGTGGCCCACAACTCTTATATTAACATCAGTAAAATAGATAGAGATTAAACAATCCAATTGTTTCCAGGAGGATTAAAATCTGTATTTGCACATAACAGTGACAGACTGCATGAGGTGAAATCTATACATATAATAAAAATTTAAATGCCCAGACATTGAAAAAGAGTAATTTGTGGGGGACGTACGATGAGTAATATAACACATCAAGATGGTTTTTAGAATTTTTTTCTGTCTGTTTGTTTGTGCGCGCATCACGTAAAAACAATATTATTTGGTGTATTTGGCCGAGCATGAGGTAACATATGGGCTTTTTCTCATCGCAGTCGGCCCACAGGAAAAAAAGATATGCTATTTTGAAATAATAAAAAAAAATCGACCTTGTTAAAATCATTAGTTCATCTCAGAATTCAACAGATGGCGCTATACATGTTTAATATGCGCCTATGAGTGTGCAGTTAAAATCTACCAATGAAAAGCGCTCTCACACCTTCATTCCGCACACTTCACGGTAACCATGTAAAAATTTTAGTTCATTCCAAAATTCAACAGATGGCGTGGTACATGTTTAAAAACGCGTTTATGAGTGTGCAATTAAATTCCACATGAAAGAAGTCCCAGGCACATCTAGCATGATGAATAAAAACACTATGGTATTTTGTATGCAAAAGCAGCCTGCTCTTACATCAGCCCTCGAGTCTTCCTCTCTGCCCATGCATATGCAAGCACACAAGCGTATATGTTTCGAAGCACCATACCTTTGCTAGTGAGTTGAGTCCCAAAGCCGTGGCCACAGCTCCTGTTGTAGCCGAGACATACGCCATGCCGAGCTGACTGGACACAACCGATTGGGGGGTCAATAACAACATCAAGTGTCAGGAAATATATTTAGAGAGGGTTGGATGAAACAGCAACTCACTTTACTGTAATGGGAGCGTCACCGCTGCGGTTGGTGTAGTTGACTATTGCATTAAAGGACTGATTGATCCACTGCCAGAACAGCACTGCAGGGGTCGTCCTGGTGTTGGGGACAAAAATAAATAAATAAATAAACAAACAAATAAATAAATGAATAAATAAATAAATGAATGTTTAACATAATACTTAATGGGCCACTTAATTGGGAACATCTGCACCTCTGCTTATTTGTGCAATTGTCCAATCAGTCAATCATGTAGGAAAATTGCAATACAAAAAAAATCATGCAGATACAGGCCAGGAGTTCCAGTTAAAGTTTAAATAAAATGCCACAATCGGGTTGTTGGCATGGTGGTTGACGCTAGTACAGAAACTGCTCGTCTCTTGTTATCTTTAGCACAAAGTATGGTGCAGGAAACAAACAAAAAAGGGCCAGCGAGTGCCAGTTCCATGGATAGACACGCCTTAGTGATGAGAAAGATCAGGGGAGAACAGCCATGATGGCTCGAGATGACAGGAAGGCAACATGGTAAGTCAAGTAACCACTCTGCATCAGAAACGAAAGGCAAGCTGATCCGTGAAGAAAAGAAGAAGACTTCATCAGTCTTGCAATAAAAAGAATCTAAAGGTAGAGTGGGTTTAAAAAAAAAAAGAACAGCTGAAGCGTGCGTGAAAACAGGTATTTTTCCAACATTCAATGAATTTTTATGAGCAACCTCAAAATTATATAACACAAAAATAGTGCCTGGGGACTAAGTCTAAATAAAACTGATGTTTTTCAACATTCAATATATTCTTTAAAGGTATCAATAATTTTGACGTATTTTCAAGAGAAAATCATAAACATGATGGTTATGTGAAAGCTGTAATGGAAGTGCTGATTGACAGGAGAGAATCTCATCCCTCAAACACAGACAGCACCCACTTACTGTACACACTCATTTATTCAATGCTATGGGTTGCATTGGCATGAAATACTGTAGAGCTGCAGTGTTTTATTATTTAATGGTTTATATCCCTCATTCCCTCCAAAGCAGATTCCCACCCACGACAACCAATCAGAGAGGAGGAAGGCTTCCACATTCGTCCTCCTAGACACATCAGAGACACTCTTCCACAATTATGAGCTGACAGAACCGCTGCGTTCGGTTAGCACTGCTCTCTCTGAGTGACAGCAGAGAACGTACCACCTCCCTGAGACCATGGAATTCTCTGTCATCATCTGGATTCCACCTCAATACACGACTAGGAATTAAGAGTGTTTTCAAGTGGTCCTGGTTCTGCTCACCTGTAGAAGGTCATCATGCAGCCGGTGATGGTCATATTCATGGGCACCTGAGCGGACATGCGGCCGATCAGCAGCATCTTCTCACCCGTGTCTGGATGGAACGCAGAGTCGAAAATGTATTTGGCCCTCCAGAGCTCATCTTCTGTCAAGCCTGGAGACACCACTCCCTGCCTGGAACCAACAGTGGAATGGAAAAGTGAAAATATGAAGTAAGTTCAACATTTTCTTTCAGGTATATGTTCACACGTAGTGCAAGGCTTAATTGAACCTTCAGTACAAATAGTTTTTTTCCCCCCCAGTCAGTACACCTTAAATACGGTTCTACTTTTTTCACTCGGAGTTACCTGTAATCCTGAACGATCCTGCGTGCTTTCTCGAGCTCCTCGTTGGACAGCAGAACGTTGCGTGGGTCTGTGACGGTAAAGAAATGTTTGGCTCTGCCCACGAAGGTCCCCTGATCCCAGCGCGGCTCTTTGATGTTTATCGAGGTGGAGAGCTCGGCCGCCATGCTGCCTACACAGAAACGGAAGGGTATGTGAGACTCTGCTCTACTCACATCATGGGGAGGAACAGCAGGTTATACTCGTTCTGGTTCCCATTTATTAACAGCCTCAGGGCCATCAAGCTGGAAAGAAAAACTGTTTTGGGAAAGCCTCTGCCACGCAAGAAGAGTCATGATGAGAGCGTTCCCTTATCAATAGTGACATCAACCGTCGGTGTCCTAAAATAACACCGACTAAAAATACACTGTCGTGCTTTTCGTCTGGATTAGAGAAGTCCCGAATCAGCACGGCGCTGCTATGGAAACGGGTGAGCAGAACGTCTGAAATCAGCTGTTTGATAAAGCCTGCTGGTCTCTCTCTCCCTCTCTCTCATATGAAGTGAATACGTCCTGTATGTTAAGAGTATTATCTATAAGCCAATTATTAACACCTACCTACAGTACCTCAAGTAACAACATTGAAAAAGAAACACTATAATTACAATTATGTATACTTTATGTTAAAACGTAAACCATTGTTTTGAGACATCTAAACAGTGTCCCTCATCCTTTCTGGAGGACCATTTAAGCATTTATCAGATGTGTGAAACTGAATAGTCGACCTACCTCGGGTGTATAAAGTGCTCAAGGTGAGATCAGCAAGAAACTAAAATATGGTCATGTCCTTCAATTTTTTTTTGGTAAGTATGCACACTCCTGATTTCTGAATCAGCTGAAGCTGTCTTAATGTAGCAGGACCTGAGGTGAAGTCAGTGAATGTATGGCCAGAGGGAGCAATTTCCTCATTACAATAGCAATTCCAAAACTCTGACTGCGCTCCTTACATACTGTATGTATGTATGTATGCATGCATACATACATCAGGTTGCATTCCTGTGTGTTTATGTGCAGGACTGCAGGGAATGCTCACTGGCTCAGTTTCAGATCTCATCATCTATACCACTTATCACAGGGGCCTGCAGCCTATCTTCCGAGGAGACTTTGGGCATGAGGCAGGGGACAATAGGTGATTATTGCTGCTGGTGGTGGTGATGGAATTAAAGATTTTGTCCAGGGTGCCAGATAAATCAGGACTGGCACTGTGTAGATAAATATATATTCACTTAAGGGTGAAGGCACATGTCTTCTACGCGTCCGGCATGTATTGTATTCACTAATAGTAAAAGATGCTCTAAATTTCCATTGTGTCTACAGAATCCGTATATTTGCATGTCATACTGCTTTGCATGATTTACGCTATTTTTTTATTTTTTTTAAGCAAAATGTCCTGAAGCCTGAATATACAGTATATTACTGTGTTATTCAAAAAAGTTCTGTTTTATAAATCCACTGTGTGTAGTATACAATTTATCAGTTCATATTGGATTGTAAACAGTCCATCCATCTAGAAACCTCTGTAGTTCTACAGAGTAGAGACCATGGAGGCCAGTTGTGACCATTGTACTGTATTTATTCCCATTTTACGACAGTGGTCAACATTCACATGCACATTCACACACTATGGGATATTTGGGAATGGCTGGCAGTGTGTAAATCTGGTGTACCCAGAGGAAACCTACCAAGAACGGGGAGAACATGCAAACTCCATGCACACAGACCCTGAGGCGGGAATCTAACCCGGACTCTGGAGGTGCAAAGCGTCCAATTATAATAATCAAGCACATGAACATAGATTTGTGCTAAAAGTAGTCACTTGCTATCAAAGTACTGACTTGACCAGCTTTATGTCTGTGTTTTTATTGCAATGTTGTCTTTTTCCACCCAGGAAATGCTTTTGTCTTAATACTTTTGGTCACTTCTGTATTCATATGCCTATGTGATTTGTTTTACTTGTTTTACATTGTGAATACTGTACACTTTTAAACAGATCACTAAAGTACTATTGAGATATTTAGATTTTAGTTACTAGTTGTGTGAACGCAAAGATACGACTTATACATCTCCAACAGGTGAGCCAGGTGATCCAGGAGCTTATGAAGAAAAGATAAACATGACACGGCTAAAATACAGTATACTGTAGATGCTAATTTTTTTGTACATATAACACAGAAATATAATACGGTGTGTGCCAAAGAAACTACTTCTGAAGTTTATGCAATATGTAATCTTGCTTCCCTAAAAATGTAAAGCTGCTAACTTCAGGTTCAGGTTTTGAAGAGATGATTTTATATGTGCCCCAAAAATTACAATTTTTAATCATTTAAAATGCAAATTGTTGATATTTATTTATGAGGATTGATACTAAAATTAGTGTAAGCTTCTAGAAGCACATGATCTGTAAAAATTGTTGCTTGGATTAAAGCATTACGGTTTTTGGTAAAAGATTAACAAAGCAAAAAAATCTGTAGTGTCCGTAACCATGTCAAATTCATGTAGCAATATCCTAACTATTTTGCATTTTAAAATAATGCACTTTTTCTTTTCATGTGAAATCTAAATTGGCCAAGTTTCATCTGAATGACAATTAAGATCATTGCAAGATTTGAATAAAAAAAAAGTTACAGACACTTAATAAAAGGGCATGAAATTGTATTTAGCAAATTAGTTTCTTTTTAGCTAATAAAAATATATAAATGTGTTTTTGTATTTACAAAAAAGGAAGCATGGATCGAGAGATAAGAAGTAATGAGTTATATCTGAAAATTCGCTTTTTCACCCTAGGTGAGACACTTTTTAGCACCAATACCACGTTATGGCCGACAGTATTTTAATCATCTGTCACCACATGCAAACTCTTCTCCAACAAAGTCATGCGAATCTAAAAATAGATTAGCTGTAAGTCAGCGTTCCCTAATGCAGGTCCTGAAGAAACCCAAGGCACTGTACAGCTGCTCAAACACACGTAATTCGTCAGCTCATTAACCCATCATGTGGTTAAAACAGGTGTTGTTCTGCGTTCTAGTGCTCCATATAACTCACCAGAGTGAAAACTAAACACACTTGGAGGGGAAGTTAACGGGTTGTGTGTGAATAGGAAAAAACAAAGGAAATGCTTCTTAATTCTGAATGCCTACTCAAAAATTCTGGAAGGTCAGAAGAGTTCAGTATGTCACGTCAAAACAAAATGTCTGCTTATGGCATTAAGAGGAAACAAAGTAGCATTAACATGTTGACTTGCTAAATCTATAGCATCGACTATACAGTTGAATATTTACAGTGGTACCTCGGCATACGAACGCCTCGCCTTTTGCGGGAAATATGACATGACATACAAGCAAATGAACCGAGCCGACCCGGTTAAGTATGTCCGGGAGCCGCTCAAAACTTGTCTGCGTCAGCGGAAAGGCAAACGAAGCGAGTTTACATCTTTTTTTCCGCTTTTTTTTTTTTTGCATTTTCTGCATGATTTAGTGAAGACATAACACCATGGGTCTTATGAACGTTAGCAAGGACGGTAGCAAGAAATAAAGGGAGCCGCTTTTTAAAAGTAGACGGTGGCAAGAGCAATCATAAATTAAGTTTAAGTGAGGTTTAATGTCTATTTATTTCACATTTCACTTCATTTACATGTATTTTCTAAATGTTTTGATTGTTTTTATATGCAAAGTATATGATTATAGTATTGGAAATTGTTAATATATTGATAATATTTTTGGGTGGCTGGAATGGATTATCAGCATTTACATCATGGGAAAATCCCACAGGTACCACTGTATCACAGTTAGCAAGCTAGCTTGGTACTAACAAAAGCATATAAGAACTGGACAAATCCTCCATGATGTCACATATAATTGTTTTGTTTGTTTGTTTGTTTGTTTGTAGGCGGGTTTTGAAGCCCAACTGTGGGCAAATCGGCAGAACAAATGGAGCCTGACTGTTGGAACGCACCAACTTCCCTTAGTTACCACAAAATAGCTAGCTTAGCTTTGGCTTAACTCTAATGCTCAAGTGGCTGACATCAATTTATATGCTAACTTTGCATACTTTGCGTTTGACTGAACTCCGTCCCCCGTACCCTACACGCTGTCCCGTGTCGACTCCGACATTTCTTGTGGTAACTTAAGCTACAACGATTCCAGTTAGCTGGTTAGCTAAAATGATGCCTAGCAGACTGTTTGAAACCTTCTGCATGTGTGAAAAGGTTTCTAAGCTGGAAAAAAAAGTCTTATCTCATATAGTATTAAGTAAGTACAATGATTATGAGACAACAATGTAATTGAAGAGTGTTTCATGTCTGTTTAACTCATAAGTTTTTTAGAATTATTCCATGAATTTCTGCATTATATCAGCGATAAGCACAAAAGGGCTGAACTGAGGGATTTGGTTAGAAGGTTAACGAGAATTTGTTCAAAAACTGGATTACATTTGTGCACTTCTCACAGGTTTCTTTTTTTCTCTCATTTCCACCATCCTGAATTCTGTTGCTTTCATACTTTCCTACATTTCCTACGTGTTTCCATCAGGTTTTATATAATCTAATAATGATTCTTATTTTCTTTCATTGCTAAGTATTTTTTTTTTCTGAAGCAGTGTTAAATTCTCAATGCTGTTTTAATCAGAAAGTGATTATATATCTGCTATAACAGCTCTATCACAGCACTTTATTTAATACATCCTTGTTTCCATAGTAACCTAAACATGGACTTGCGGATGCTGCACATATAATTCTAATAAATATTTGATTTAAAATGTGGTATTTAGGGGGAAAAAAATCAAATCGTAGACACAGGTAAGTTTTCTGTAAGGTGATGTTAGTTGAACTTTTCTGGAAGGAGTCTCCAGTATCAGCCTCAGGCAGAGAGCTTTATCGTACAGTCCAAACAGTCTTGCAACGTTCACATTCACCAGCTAGAACAATGACGCAGTTGATTAGTTGGTCCTTCGTTTCTATCCAGAATACATTGAGACATTTTCACGTTCACACTAGAAATACTGTATGATATGTGGTTTGACTAAACAGATCAAAACATGTCTAACAAATAGTGTGGAATATGCGGTCAGTCAGATTTTAGATAATGCAGTATATTACATAGTTTACCTAATTATACAAACCGGATTCCAAAAAAGTTGGGACACTATACAAATCGTGAATAAAAACTGAATGCAATGATGGGGAGGTGCCAACTTCTAATATTTTATTCAGAATAGAACATAAATCACGGAACAAAAGTTTAAACTGAGAAAATGTAT
>JAOVVB010000010.1:2755620-2769456 GCA_028570985.1 Heterobranchus longifilis
GACTAAAAGTGATTTAGGAAACTTCTCAGAGCAACTCTGAGTAAGGAAAGTACAAAAACCTTTATCTTAGTGAGGAGCTGTGGTCGACCCTGTTGCTTAGGGATAATGCAGAAATTCAAGGACTGTGATTGATAAAAAAAAATTATGTGTGAAAATATGATATATGATAATAGACTTAATAGAAGAAATTGTCATATAATCATGAATACAGGCTACTTTATGCAAAGTTTCTGTTATAGACTAAATATCTTAGAGATAATTGAAGCAGCCAAATGTTGACACTGTGTCTATTTTTGCAGCAACCAATTTCCACACAGTAGTTACTATATTTAAGTTCTTACATTTATTTACCAAACCGAGTTTAGTACTTGTGATGTATTTTAGATTGATGGGAGAAAAATGGCTCAGATTTGACTAGTTTACATGATTTCAGGACAGTTTATTTAAGTTGCACTTTTTTGGATGGTATGTAGCCAACAATCCAAAAGAGATGGAAGGAAGTAAAACAACAAAAAACACCAAATTGGACAGAAGAGCAGTGTTTACTTTTACGTTTAGTGTTTGGAGAATATTTCTTCTTTCCGCCATTTTGTTCTCTCCTATAGAAACGCTTAAGCCTCTTAAAAGTCCTCCTCTCTACTCTTAACAATAACTTTTTAGGGCTGAGATGTTTCGTGAATCATTTTTATTTTCACTAAGATTTAGTCCTAAATTTAAGGGGAAATTCTAAGAAAGTGTCTAAGAATTAAGAATTTTCTTAGGATTTTGTCGCTAGGAGCAACTTTTAGACTTAAGAAGCTTTGTGAATTTTAGACTTAAGAAGCTTTGTGAATACGGGTCCTGGTGTTTAAAAGATGCGTTCGCAAAAATTCCGATAATAAATGTGTTATAACAGGAACGTAATTAGTTTGTGTGATACTGTACACACACATTTTAATGAGACGATACGATATGTCATAATCTTAGACTTTATTATGTCATGTTGTCATTTTATTTTAAAAATTGAGCTGTGTCTTCGGTACCAAGAATAGCATCTAATTTGTTGAGTTTTATTTCTATTTGCATGCCCAAAAGAAAAAACCCAATATTGCCAAGACTCCTTCTGGGTGTTATAAGGCACAATGAGTTTGTGTGTAATCACTCATTTAAAAGTGCATCATTAATAATGATTAGTGAAATATATATGCTATAAAAAGTAAATCTTTCCTTTATCCCTAAGGTGTTTTATCACATTAGATATTCTGCAAATTAGACGAGTTCGTTAAATCTTTTCTCCCTTCATCAAGTAATTTCCTCCTATTATTTTCTTTTCTCCTAGAGAATCTTTCCAGTCAATCAGAATGACTTTATACTGAAATTCCTGGAAGTCCGGTTCGGACTAAACTCCACGACGTGAGTGCAAAACCTCCAGACTCTCCTACTGTATTTACTAAGTGAACGATCTATTTTTGTAATGACTACGGTGTGCTCTGCTTCTCGATTGTGTGTGTTTTAGAGAGTTTATACCGAACCTGTTGCTGTGCGAAGACGGTTTCCAGGCTCCGGGACAGGAGTTTTTCCTGCGTCTCACCCACGCCTCCGTTCTGCCTTTTTATGTGATCGTGCTGCTCGTCTGCGTGCTGTCAATCATGCAGACCATCTACAGGAGGCTCAGGTCGATTTTACACACACACTCGCTGTGTATTCTTTGGAGAGCTATAGAGGATTGATATAGAGTATGATTTTGAGGAAGCAACTTGCTGCGTTAAGAGAAACCCACCACTGATTGCTTTCTGATAATAACAAAACGTGTTCCATCATCTTTATTCATTAATTCATTTTCACATGTAGCATGAAAGACTTTGCTTCTGTACAAACATCTCACATTAACATTTTGTAAAATGAACATTCGCACCTTTTAATTGACGGGGAATTAAATCCGCACATTGCTGTGAAATGAGTTTTGTGCTCGTGTGTATGCAGTGGCGAGCGTGCGACCGAAAGCGTGCGGATGGAGGACGGGCGGATCGGAGAGCGGCCGGAGGTGATCTACCACGTGTTGCACACGCTGCTGTTCGGCGCTCTCACGATGATGTTTCAGGGGTATTTATACATCACTGATACTACTCATGATGAAACCTTCATCGATTAATTGCTGTTAAGGATTTACATGATTTAAGAATGCATTGAAGTGATAATGTTTGTTTTGCACAATAATTCTCCATCTCTCGGTTATATTTAAATTTTTTCACTTGTGGGGTCAGAGGTAGCTCAGTGGTTAAGGCATTGGACTACTGATCACAAGGTCTTAGATTCAAACCCCAGCACCACCAAGTTGCCACTGTTGGGCCCTTGTGCAAGGCCCTTAACCCTCAATGGCTCAGATGTAAAAAAAAACGAGATAAAATGCGCTTGCAGTTAAATTGGTGAAATTGTATTTTTAGCAGCCTCAGTTTTAAATAAGGATGGTGAGATGAGAGCAGAATGTTTCAACACCTTAGCGGCGTAACTGAGCATAAAACACAGGTTTTGTCACAGGTTATATATTTTTTACTTTTGTTGAAACTAAAGAAGGCGGCACAGTGGCGTAACAGTTAGCACCGGGGCCAAGCACCTCTAGGATCAGGGGTTCGATTCCTCCCTCAAGTCTGTGTGTGGGGTTTGAAATTTCTCCCGGGACTTGGTGGGTTTCCACCGTGTGCTCTGGTTTCCCTCCATCGTCCAGAGACAGGCAGCGTAGAGTAATTGACATTTCCAAATTCCCAGTCATGAATGAGAGTGTGCTTGACATATGCCCTGCGATGGAATGACATCTGGTCCAGGGTGGACTCCGCCTTGTACCCTGAGTCCGCTGGGATAGGCTCAGTCATTTATCAATTTTTTATGGTACGAGTCTCGTCATGAGTCATCCCTGAGGTCTCTCGGTCAGGGAGCGCGCTGAAATCAGTGAAATCACAGCCAATCCATGATTGCCAGAATACCAGCATGCGGACCGGACATCTATTTATAGAGCAGTGTAGACCTGCAAAAAGGCTGCAGGAACACCCACGGGGAAATCTGTGCACTGACCTGGAGATAAACACGAGGTAACTGTGAAAGTCATGGGCATTCATTTAGTTACCTCAGTGTTAAGACTCTTGATTTACTGATCAGAAGGTTGTTGTTGTTTAAGGTTTAGCTCCACCCTCCTCTAGCTGCCACTGTTGGGCCCTTAAACAAGGCCCTTTACCCTACCTGCTCCTGGGGAACTGTATCATCCCTGATCCTGCGCTCTCGCCCCAGCTTTCTATCTGGGATACGCAAATAAAGAATTTCACACTACCGTAATGGATACAGTATGTGACAAATGAAGACAATGACTTCCAATTTGAAATATGAAGGAAAAACCAAGCACCGCCGTAACCCTGCAAGGCATCTGCGAATGAATGCAGCCTTCAAAAAAAAAAACCCTCCTGGTGGATAAGTGGTGGATAATACCTCCTGCTTGCTTTCTCGGTTTTTACTCATTTTGATCCTCCATTTAAAGAAGCGACGCCTGACCCTGCTAATTTTATTCATTTTAGTCGTTTCGAGCCGATTAGGACACACGGAAGGGAACGTGTGCCTCATCTTCAGTAATCAAAGTTTAATTGCGGCGAAGCTTAATTGCAACCCAAAGTTAGAATACGTCTCGTTAATCTAGTTAATGAATATCAGTGCTGATTTCACTTTAACATGACCTTTGAAAATCATCTTTGGTGTTTGATCACTTTGCTTTTTCCTCCCCAACACTGCAGGTTGAAGTACCTTTGGACCCCGTACGTGTGTATGTTCACTGCGTTTGGTGTGTGTTCACCGGAGCTCTGGATGACCGTGTTCAGATGGGTCAGGCTCAAGTCTGTCCATCCTGTAGTGCTGGTGAGTGGATGGATGGATGGATGGATGGATGGATGGAGGGCTGAATTAATATCTGGGTGCACAGTTGTTGGTTAATAAAATAGTTAGAAGGATGGGTCGATGGTTAGATGCATACATGGTTGTATGGATGTTTGCATGGGTGGTTAGATGTATGAGCTGTTGGGTATATGATAATTGAATGGATGGATGCCCATAATGTTGGATTGTGGGTTTGGGTTATATTGACTATGGATGAATGGATGGTTGCTTGGATTGATGAGATTTTGGTGGATGTACAGGTGTGTATGGATGGTTGGCTAGTGGCTGGATGGTTGTGTGAGTAATTACTTTGAATTCAAGGAGATATACATAGTTAAATTCATGTTTTGGTTGAAGAAGTGATTTGTGGAGGGATGGATGATTGAAACGTATGGATTCACTGGTGGTTGTCTGGATTATTCTGTTTATAGATGAGACTTGGTATGTGATTTGGTGGATTTATGTGATTTGGTGGATCTTCAGGGGTCTATAGTGATTGCTGAGTTGTATAGACGAATGATGGATAACTGGATGGATGGGTGTATAGTGGGTGGTTCGGTGGGTGGGGGGATGGATGGATGGATGGATGGATGGATGGATGGATGGATGGGTTGGTGTATAGAGTTATGGGGTGTGTGGATGAATTGATAAGTGGATGAATACATGGATGGATGGATGTATAGTAGAGCTGTGTGATTTAATTGATTATGCAGTTTAAGGTTTTTTTATTGAACGTTCAGAGAGACATGATATTTGAACACTCAACAACATGAGTTACACAGAATTTCAAAGCATATTTGATACTTTATGTAGTCTTTTAATCCTTTTAAACCTGCAAGTAAATACAGCTCTAACTCTAATGTGCATTGGTTGAGATGGATGGATGGATGGATGGATAAATGAATAGATGGATGGGTAAATATATAGATGAGTGGATGTTGCTGATTGTCTAATAAGTTGTCTGTTTTTCAATAGGCACTAATCCTGAGCACTGCAGTCCCTACCATCATTGGCTTCAGCTTATGGAGAGAGGTGAGATCGTCTCTTATTCTTCTATACTGATTGCTGAATTACAACCTTCAGAATCAGGAACCGCTCCTCCTTGAATATTCTCATACTGATATTCAAGTATTATGACTAGAGCTCTCTGTACATTAGCTTTAGATCGATTGATAAATGAATCTGCTCTATACTGTAGATCCCTGCTGGGGAAATAAACTGACATTTTATGCGTGTTCATGTGTAAAAGTGCTGCTTTTTCTCTGTAGTATTTCCCGCGTGTGCTGTCCGAGCTTACAGAGGTACAAGAGTTTTATGATCCTGATACAGTGGAGCTGATGAACTGGATTCGGTGAGTGTTCGGTGAATAACGAATTGTATCGCTTTTATCGTGCAGGGGAGCGAGGGGGAAAAAAAAAAGTCATCCCAAATGACTGTCAAGTGTATAAGCTTTATTTATTTAATCAGGAGGTGAAACTGAGACTTTTTTTTTAACAGTTGTGTTTCATTCCTGCTGAGTATAGGTTGGAATGTGTTGATTAATTTTCTATAACAGCACCACTGAGGGTAGTGCAGACGCAACGGTTAGATTAATGAGCTGTTGTTAAGTGAATCTCATCTCTCTCTCTCTCTCTCTCTCTCTCTCTCTCTATGGGTGTGTCAGGAATCAGGCACCGCTCTCAGCCGTGTTCGCAGCGAGTCCTGCCCTGTCAGGAACGGTGAAGGTGTGCACAGGATGGCCGGTCACCAGTCTCCCACTTTATGCAGACCTCAGTCTACTGCACAGAACAGAGAGTGTAAGTCTCTCTCTCTCTCTCTCTCTCTCTCTCTCTGTGTTCTCCTGCGAATATTTCCACCTATGACTTTAACGAGCCTGCGACTAAATGTCACATACATGGGCTAGTATTCATACATTTCCTTGTAGGAGAGCTCATCGACGTCTAACTTTCGGAATAAAGGTCAGGGTGGAGAGAGCCTCACACATGCACATACACACACAACACAAAGTTGCAAACTACCGGCAAGTAGGAGGGCTGTCTTTAAATAGGTGCAAGGTTGCCTGAGCCACTGAAATGCAGTCAGCTGTTCCACTTTTTCTTTTTTTTTTCCTTTTCTTTCAGAACTAAAATGGCTTGTAGAGTCAAGATATAAAAATCACATTTTAGACTAAAATACACAGGTTTAAAAGGGACCATTTCGAAATATATAAGGGTGAGTCAGAAATTATCTGCACTCTGGGTACATTAAAACCTCATTCAAGGCCCAGTCACTGCTGTGCAGGTGTGCACGTCTTACATCAGTTCGTTTGAAACCTCGGCGTGAGCAAAAATGGCTGCCCCAGTTGCGATTTGCACAAAAGTCATTATTTACTGAAGACTTTGTGCGCAGTATGGAGAAAGTGCTTTGTCATGAATTGATAGAGAGGCTCAAGGAAATTTGCACAAGTGCCAGCCATCAAGGAGGAGTCGGATACCCATCCATGTCCACGGGCTGATGACAACATCAACGTCAGTGATTGGATGTCAACGTCAAACTAAGTAAGATGTTAAAGCATCCTCCCTATGATCCATCAGACTTTCACCTGTTTGGTCCCCTAAAAGCAGCCCTATGAGGTCTGCCCCTTGGCCTCCTTCTAGCTGGACGTGCCAAGAACACCTCCCTAAGGAGGCGTCCTGGTGACATCCTTACTAGATGCCCGAACCATCTCAACGGACTCCTTTCCACGCAAAGGAGCAGCGACTCTACTCTGAGTTTCTCACAGATGACTGAGCTTCTTATCCTATCTCTAAGAGAAAAGCCAGCTACTCTTCTGAGAAAACCCATTTCGGCCTCTTGTATTCCCCTTTGTGAAAAGGGGGACCATCACCCTAGTCTGCCACTCCTTAGGCACCTGGACTTCCACGCAGTGTTGAAGAGGCATCCTCAACACCCTGAGCCTTCAGCATTTCCGGACGAATCTCGTCGATTCCCGGGGCTTTGCCACCGTGGAGTTGTTTGACTACCTCAGTGAACTTGTCCAATGACGTTGACCCCCAGTCATCCTCCAGCTCTGTCTATGTAACAGAGGCTGGATTTGTTGGATTCAGAAGTTCCTCAAAGTGCTCTTTCCACCGCCCGATTACCTCCTCAGTTGAGGTCAGCAGTGTCCCATCCTTGCTGTACACAGCTTGGTTGGTTCCCCGTTTCCCCCTTGTGAGGTGCCGGATGGTTTTCCAGAAGCACCTTGGTGTCGCTCAAAAGTCCTTCTCTATGGATTCTTCGAGCTCCTCCCACACCTGCCTCTGTCCACAAAGTCTAATCTCAGCCTAAAACGTTTTTTAATGTTTCACAGATATACAAAGTGTATATTATGTCAAAGAATGATGTATTTGTCTTTTCTAAAAGTTATTTTAATTTAAGTAAGTAAATTCTACAGCCAGAGTGTGGATCAGTTTTGACTAACCCTCATACCTGTATATAAAACATATTTGTTTCTCTTTTCACATTTGCTTTTCTTTGCAGAAATCCTGTTATGTATTTATCTTCATGAGCATCATGGCTCATGAGTCAGCTAGCTGCATGTGAAAACCTAGATTGGCGATTAGCATGAAACAATGTGTAGGTAGAACAGTTTGTAAGCCGCAATGGCATTTCGTCTGACTGGTGCCATTTTGGGAAGGTTGATCTTATCAATAGTCTCCTAGCAGCTGGATTGCAGATCATCCACTCTTATTTGCTAAAGGTTAGCCATCAAAATGTTTAACGAGCTGAATATTATGACCGACGCTTTGGCGTGATTTGTTGCAGACGTATCAGGTGTATGCCCTGCGCTCCGCCGAGGACGTCTATAAGCTCCTGATAGCTCAGAAGTCGAGTTACGTCATCATCGAAGAGGAACTGTGTAACGAGCTGAGTCCGGTCAGAGGCTGCAGGATTAAAGACCTGCTCGACTACGCAAATGGCCACGTGGGTCAAATTACACACATGCACCAAACACACTTAGGGTCACCTTCTGCAATACATGTGTAGATATTCAATAATTACTTGCTTGACATGTTGGGGTCACCAAAAAAGTCTTAAACAAGACTTTATAAATATGCAAATTAGAAAACACTTTATCTGCCATAATAAACTGATATTACATTTGCATATTAAATATGATAGCCTCTTATATTAAATTATGATGCGTAACTGCATTTGCTGTGTATACACACTAAATTCTTTTCAGTAAGATTTCTAGCTCCTTTTTAGGCACTTTTTAAAAGAATGTGGTAGAATGGCTTTTACACTCAGTTCAGTTGAATGATCTTAATAATAAATGAACTTATTAATAAATAAGTTAGTCAAATGTATACTTAAGAAAAGGAAAAAAAAAAGCATTGTTTTGTCTTGGATGGCTTGCTTACAGATTTATTTTTCAACTTTTTGTTGTTTTGTTATTTCCCTGTTCTCCACTAGGTGGTGTACGATAAAGGTGAAATGTATACCTTCTCGAAGCACGGCCGATTCTGTCACGAGATTAAAATGAACTACTCCCCATACACCAACTACTTCACGCGAGTGTTCTGGAACCGCTCGTACCACGTCTACAAAGTCAACTCAGTCATCTCCTTCCAATACTGACACCTGCTGAGTCCACGCCGTCATCTCCTCCCATTACTGATCTATGCTATCATCAATGCAGAGGAAAACAGAATCTACTCAATGGCCCTGATGAATACAGTGTCAACTCCATCACCACCCCAATATCAATCCCTACACAGTCAGCTCAGTCATCCTTCCCAAAAACTGACAGCTAGCAAACCAGTTCAGTCTTCTCCTCCTGATACCGAGGTCTTTAGAGTTAACTTCATCACTCCCTTCCAATAATATTGTCTACTGTGTCCACAACAGTATCTCCTTTGCTTTCAGATCACATCTGTCCTTCTCTTCCAATAACATCACCAACCAAATCAACGGCACCATCTTTTTAGATTCCCAATGTCTATGCAGTCAACTTCTTCATCCCCTTCCAATTCCAAGGTGTACCCAACTAACTCAATTATCACTTTTCCAATCCCAATTTCTACCGAGTCAACTCCACCATCCCCTTCCATCCCAGTGTGTGGCCTGTCAGCTCCATCAACCCCTTCCAATCCCAAAGTCTTTCCAATTAACTATGTCATCCCCTGCCAATCCCAGTGTCTCCACATTCAACTCCTTCATCCCTGTTCCAATCCCAGTTACTACTGAGTCGATCCATCATCCTCTTCCAATCCCAGTGTCTATCCAGTGACCCATTGTCTCTATCCTCTGCAGCGTCAATTCCTTCAACCCCTTAAAATCCCAATGTATCCACTGTCAACCCTGTAATTCCCTTTCAATCCCGATGTCTATCCAATCACCTCCATCATCTTCTTCCAATCCCAATTTCTAAGCAATTAACTCGGTCATCCAGTTTTAATGCAGACGAAACAACTCCAAGATCAACCCTGTTCCTGAATTCCACCACCAATGTCCAGAGGCAAGGCAATTCCGTCATCCCCTGTACATCTTAAGCATCTTTCTTTGTTTTTGCCTCCGTCCTCACTACTCAACTGCGTGTTACCAATCATCTGAAACCCCGTACTTTGGAACTAAAAATTCTATGAGGCAAGAAAGAATGGACTTGAAAACTTGTGTTCTTTTAACACATTGCAGATATGCACAAAGTCATTCAGTACTGTGTTGTGTACCTTGTACCACTTTACTAGGAACACCTGTATGCCTGGCCGTTTATGAAGTTATTCAATCAGCCAAAAAATACAGGTTTTTAGCCTTAGTTAATGTAAAACATTGAAATGGAGTTTTTGATCTTTATGATTTTAACTGTGGCATGGTGGTTGGTGCCAGATGGTTTGGCTGGTATTTGAGGACCTGCTAATTATCTGTGATTTTGATACACAGCAAAAGTTTACATAGAATGTAACGACTGGGAGATTAGTTTGCACAAATACATATTTGTACAGGTGTTCCTTATAAAGTACAGCCTCTGAGCTCTTCGTGGTTAATGCAAACCCCTGTGGTGCCGGTGTTTGAAAGCTTTTTGCTGCTGTCAGAAAAGACCTTTTAGAAAGACAGCCACCATTGTGTGGGGTAGGGGTGGGGGGTTGTTGTCTGAAACGGAATCATGGGTAGTGCAGGCTGGCTCTGTGACTGCCTAAAAAGTCAGACTGCCTTTTTCTTGTTTAAACACTGTATCGTGTCTCATATATGACTTTGCGAACTTGCTGAGCTTGGGCTCATAATGTTATGCCTAATAATTTTGTTGAAATGTTCGTTAACCTCCTCCTTGTCTGTTCTGTTCTACAATATGGTTCAGCATCTCAAGTCATTGCAGATAAATCACGGTAAATCACACTTGCAAATAACTTTTATTTGTATAGTACCTTCAGGTGAAGATCCGGTTCGTGAGATGCTCTCAAACGTTCTGATGTACAAAACTTTATTAGCAGAAGTCTAATGGCACTTCCATCACTAAATATTTATAAATAGGGAGGCAGTTCAATAGTTAGGGCTCTGGGCAACCATGTCCTTGTTGAAGCATTCGCAAAAAAAGTCCATTAACAAATAATAAGTTAATTTGGATAAAAATGAGTAACCGTCAATATAATCATGGGATTGAATACCAATGATACGAGCATATAGTCTCATTTCAGAAAACATTAATTATACAGATTTATTTGTAAACATTGAAGTATTGTATTATGTATTTCAGAAAAGAAAAAAAAAAGTTCTGCCCTTAGGCTTCTTTTCTAACTGAGTTTGTAGTTAGTTTTTTTTTTAAATCGTATGCTAAAGATGTACGAGATTAAAAACAACAGATGTAGAAGTAGTTGTTTAAAGCAGACAACATTTCAATGCAATATAATTAAGATGCGTTTCTCTATGACATGATGCAATACAGTGTGATTAAGTATTTTCAATCAAATCAAAAGAGTTTGAAGAAATACTTTGGGGGAAACGCAACACTTGTGTTGGGAAAAGCATTGAGAAAATAGTAGTCTGTGCCGGTTTTGTCATGGGCTTACATGGTTAAAATGATTCTAAAGTGCTGTTATTGACTTTCTTTGGCATATTCTCAGATCCTTTGCCAAATCCACTTGGTTGAATTGACTTGAATGTGAACACTGATGTTCCTTTAGCGAATGAAATATGTCCGTCAGAGACAGGAGCTCTTCATGTATCCGTGCCAGTGGATATTATATACAATATGTTACTCAGAAATCCGTAAGTATGAAGCTGATAGAGAATTGCACTTACGCAGTGATGAATATGGAAATGAGTCACCACCGCTTGGATTTAATGAGCTTTCATGACACTGTTTTTTTTTTGTTTTTTTGTTTGTTTGTTTGTTTTTTAAAGAATTTTCCTCACTTCTTATTTTATTCTTTTTATTTGTATTTTAATATTGCAAGCCTAAGTTGAAAAACAAAACAGGCTTTTTGTTCAGCATGGTTGTATGTAATACCAGTCTATGCAGATGATGAAACTACGTTAAGTTATTTCATGTATAATGTCTTGTCTGTGCCTTTTTAGTCTTTTTTTTGTTCCCTTGTTAGTCTAGGTTCAGCTTCATATAGTGTGTTCGGACTGCGTTTGCCGTCCACACTCATCCTCAGAACATGTGATTGTATTGTAAGAGTCTGACCAGTGTGTGCTGGGATAAGTTCTTCGTTGCAGTTACAGTACATGCACTCCTGCTGCTGGTTTAAATGCTCTCCTCGTTCAGTGTGATATTTTGTTGTGAACTGTACATGGTCATATAAAAATGAGTATACATGTCAGTAGATATAAGCTGATGCTCAGACTCATCCGTCTTATGCTGTACAATATGAAAATATTTGATTCTCTTCAATACAGTCTTTGTATTCTTCTGTATTTCTGTCATGAGTTTTATTTTACATTATACAGCCTGACATAGTAATCTGATTTGGATGAGAGGTGCTAATATATAGAGCATAACAGTACTGGGATGTTTAAATATATCGATCTGCATCATAGGGTGCAGAACAATTGTTCTAACAATCGTTATTTACACTATATACTTTCTCTCTCCATCATTGGAGAGAGGGGAGAGCAGCTGCTTGCCAAATCCCACATTCTAAACCAGTCACAGAAACACTTTCAGCAATCTTAAACAACACTTTGTCTACTTAATACTTGCTTCTAAGTCGTTCAGAATTGCCTCTGAACCATCCGTCTTGTTCTGTTCAAAGCTAACTAGCGTCTAACGCATGGCTGAATTCCAAATCCTTCTCTAATCCCTGATTAAGGACACTGCTTGGTGTGTGGAACAAAGGATTGTGCACCCTACATAGGGCACTTGTTTTCCATTTAATGCCATTTGCGTTTAATGCCATTAAACCCTGGAACCCAGAAGTTGGGGGGGGGGGGGATTTAACAGGTATAGCATTGGACAATATTAAAAGTAAAGCAAAAATGTTCAAGGAATTTAAAAAAAAATAGTTTTGCATACAACATTTCTGTGGTATAAGAGGAATAAAGCTCATTGGGGTTGTAAAATACAGGACCACACTTTCAGTTGGTAATTAGACCTCCCCATTGTGACTTATTTTCTAATACCTGTGTGTGCCATTGTGTTGTGTTTATTACTGTAAAAAAGCTTTACTGAGTAAGTAAGTACATTCATATATCAGAATGTTAGATTCATCCTAAACTCTTTGGATTGAAGGAATGTTAAGTGACCAAAGACCTGAATTTTAGATGACAACTCCAGAAGCCTGACTTCCATCTCTTTTCTCCTTTTCATTACTCCCTGCTTTTGACGTCTTTCATGAATACTGATGATGCATTTCTTTTTAGACTTTTATTGCTATTTTAAATGTCAGTCTGTTTTCTCACTCATTCTACAGGGTCTTCATGCCATCCTAAAATCAAGACACCTCTCTTAGTGTGGCCCAGGAAACGGTTTGGTTAAAGAATCTTTGACTCAAGGGATTCATTTACGACAGCATCCTGCTCACATTAGGGGAAGACCCATTGAAAACCCAAGACACACAGATATGCGACAGGGGAGCACTGATGAAGCTTTGAGAAGCAAATTCCTCTCTGTGACTAAGCTACTTTCCACATTAAGCCTACATTTATATTCACAGCATCGTACATCTAAAATGGATACTTAACACGCAACACTGGGCATGCTATTTTCAAAATGCTAATTAGGGTAAGTATTAGCTGCTAAATCGCTAGTTTGCACCATAAGCCAGACTGTAGGCAATGTTTTAGAAATAACGGCCTACCACACTCACTATAAAGGAATTTCACTCATTTCTGCCGACGTTTTGTCTGATGTTTCAGTTTGATCCCCGTCCCATTTACTAATCAGCTGATTTAGGTGTCCAAGTAGTTAAAATGTAATCCAGGAGTGACCCAAGCACTGAGAAAGCTGAAAGAAGTCTTTACACCACCATCCATTCTTGTAGTAGATGCCTAAAAAGTGTGAGAGCAATCTTGGCTCAAAGGTCCAGAGATAAGTCCAAGGTACCTCCATGTACAGAAAGCATTTGTGTCAAGAAAATTTACTCCAGATATCATGAATATGACGCAACTAAGAACTGCTGACAGTAAAACTGGCACTAGAAGATCTGAGGCATTACCTAAATATGATTGAGATATTTTCATTATTATCCAAATCTGAAGTACATCAAATCTGCCTGATATTTAGCAGATTTGATTTCACTCTTTGCTGCAGACCTGGATCATGAAACACAAAAGCCTTTCTAAAAAGAAGTTTTGTGGACAATCAAGAAAATTTGATTCAGTTTTTTTCTGTGGGTGGAATCTGTACAGACCAGTTTCACCACTTTGGAACTATCTTAAATCTCTTGTCCTTGGATGCCAACCAACTCACTCACTCATCTTCTATACCGCTTTATCCTGTATTCAGGGTCGCGGGGACCTGGAGCCTATCCCAGGAGACTT
>JAOVVB010000010.1:2796207-2822693 GCA_028570985.1 Heterobranchus longifilis
ATTTCAAGGTATTTGAGGTATTTTTAATTGCTAATATACTGTATCTACTTTCTCTTAATGATGAAACTAAGGACTATGGGTTAAAATTGCCCATAGAATTTGGCAAGAACCTGCTCTGGAGTCAGTACCTGAGTCGATTTTCTCTGTCCAGGTTGCAGTGGTATTGATTTGTACTGGTTGTAAGTGGTGCCCTGTGACAATGCAGTTAGATTCAGCCTGCTCAGCTGCACTTTGCTAATGGATTTGAACATGAAAATGGTTTCAGCAGATTAATCCTGCTTTGCTTTTAGGGATACGTGAGGCTCACCAGTAAGCAAAAGGTTTGCTGATTAATTTAAGTATTAATTAAAATTAAAGACAGCATGTATCGTAGCAAAACGAAGGGAATTTTAAAATATAACGTAAACATAATTGAAAACTCTGCTGTTGAAAATTGATGATGTTGATGAAGATTTAAATGATGTTTATGGATTTGTTTTATTTTATTATTTGGAACTGGTATTGCATGTATACTTAAGGAAACCAAAGCCACTTGTTTGATCGTCATGCAGCCTGTTTTCATGCATACACCAGCGTATAAAAAAAATAAATTTATAAGAAACTGCCAGTCTACCTGTGCTTTCGAGTCCTTTAGGATTCAGCCATGTTATGAGATTTTAGCTGTTTTTGTCCTCTCCCCTCCTCTCCTGTCGCCTAGTGAAACAGGAGCAGCAAAGTGTAGGGGGTTGTGCATGGACAGAAATAACGCCGCAAAAGCTGGATTCAATGCCATGGCCCTTCAAACAGCAGCCCACTAAATGTGTGTGTGTGCGTGTGTGTGTGGACACACACACACACCCACGCACAAACCCTCACTCTCTTTCTCCTGTCATTATCGTAAGGGTACCTGCTGGATCCCGGACTGTATTTAACGATATGGCTGGGCTACTGTGTGGGACTAAGAAAAAAAAGCAAGGTAGTGTTGTGTTTAAGGGAATCAGTGGATGAAAATGATGTGTTTAGTTGTTTGAGTACATAACTGTGCTTCATAATGGATACTTTTGTGTTATTATTCAGAATTTGTCTCTTGCATGTGGTGCAGCTCAAATGCCTGATATTTGTTTGCTCGTGCAGTCCATTAGTTCTACTGCATGGATAAATGCTGCTGCAGTCACTGCTGAGATTTTATGATTATTTATACCCAGCAAGTCTGGTTTCTCTTTTATATCAGATTAGTTTGTGTTCAGAGCTGGAGGGTCCAGAGATTATCTAGCCAGTGCAGCTACTTTGCAAGGAAATAACATAATTATGATAAATGCTTAGGCTGTAATTACAAAGGAAATGCCAGTTTGGTTTAACATAGAGAACATGCTCCCACTGCAAGCCTCTCAGCAGACTTTTGAAACAGGAAATATGGAAAGAAGTGTACATACTTTTGTACATACTTTTTGTAGTTCATAACTTCAGGAAAGCTGAGAGGTGAGAATAAATTTTGCTTCTTAGCTTTTAATATCTGTATCTCAGTCAAGGTTGTGGGTGTATTTTGGTGGCTAATAAATGTCTCTGATATGAATCTCTGCCTCCACCTACCCCCTTAGGATATAGTATAAAATATATATAAACAGGGATCTGGCAAACTGTAGTACCAAAGAGGAAGTGAGAGGACATTTCTGTCACTTTGAATAGCCATTAGTGACCTGCTACAAAAGGGGAAGGAGGAAAAAGGGGAAATATGGATGATATGGGTGTAGGGTGTATTGTGTCTGTGGGTTATTTGACATCGCACAAAACAGCTGCTGTTCCATTGACACTTCGGGAGTACACTTTTTTTATATCGGAAAAATGGTCCACAAATACAGCTTCAGAAATCCCCTTATGTTGCTTAAATGTTGTGTTAACATTGTCTCTAATGTTTGTGCATCTTTAGTGAGTGACCTTCAGGAAGAGGGGAAGTATGCCATTAACGCTCCACTCCTCCCTGCCAGTTCTGACCTGCTCCCAGAGGACATGCTGCTAGGTAACGTTCTCCTCCCTCTTCATCAATTCAATTTGATTTACTGTCTTACTACCAAGAATGATTGAACACACATAGTATTTGCATCATGTTGATTCTCTGTTCTTCTTATAGCAAAAGCTTATTTTTGCTGATGCTTAAAGCACTTGGTTTTCAGTGTCTCTGAAATCATACCAAAAGGTTCCATCTATGATGGGCTTTCAAGTCAACACCTGGATCTTTGATTGTGCAGATTAACACAACATGTTTATAAACTACCTTTATTTCTTTAAACAATTCCCTGCAGCACTAATGCACTTATCCCAGAGTTTCCCTAGTGCTAGAAAGTTTTCTCAATATTCTGAATTGGACTGCCTGCTTCACGTCTGAAACACTGGCCTCCCAGGAACTCATTTGGCACAAGCACGTGGAAATGACTTGGACTGAGGTCAGGACTGTACGGGGGATGTGACAATAACTCCCAGTAATGTGCAAGTGGTGTTCATGAATTATTGTGTGTACAGTTCCCACAGACAGATGTGTCTCTTCCAAATTGGGCAGCAAGTTATCCGTCAATTTTCCACTCGCTGAATGTTCACAGGAACGACTGCAGTGGGCTCCGAGCCACCTCAGTGAGGATTGTCATTCCCGATCGAACAGTTTTTTAACTTTTGCACTATTCAAATGTTTTACTGCAGCTAAGAGTCTCATTACCATTCTGTGTAAATGTCAGTTAGTTTTACCTTATTTCCTGAGAAATTTTATCACAAGTTTGACTTGAATGCCCATTGTAGCACCCTTTGATTTGTTCCAGTGCATGAGGTTTTTATGTCAGAAAAAAATATAAACCAACAATATAAAATATAGTTGCAATGACTGGGCCCGGGCGCACCAGAAAGACAGTTGGCACAGTGGACATGTGCATGTAAATGGGAACTGCCAATACCATTATGACATCATTTTAGAATAGGGTTAAGTTCATATTAAAGACCTTCAAAAAGCCCCGGGTGCTGGGGGAAAAAGTATCATGCTATGATGTCACTCAATCTGATGTCACTCAGGAAGCTACAGTATTAGCCACTTTTAAGCACAAGTTTAAGGCTTTGCGGAACTGTTTGAGATATCAAAAATCTCTTCGCAATTTTGCCTCCTCAGTGTCTTCAGATCATATTGCCCGGTTTGGTGGTCTCCTTGGAGGAGTATATCAAATTCAATTGGGTGTGTTTTGCAAACAACCAAAAATAACTCACTTCCTGTTGAGTAGAGCCCATGACATGCACAGCGAAAGTTGTTCAGCTTAATGAGATCTAAATTTGTACTGGGTTTTACATGTATAAATGCAAGTGTGTATGACCTGTGCAGCAAAATCTTGTGTGGCAGCAGATTTTATCCTGTGTGCTGATTTTCATGACTTTTTGACCTCCAAAAAAAAAAGCCGCTGGAAAAAAAAAAATCCTTAGAAAAACAAGAGGGGCCTTCATACACTACGACGTCATAGGGCTGCTGTTATAGTGCTCGGGCCCTAATGAGGTTGTGCATAACAGACAATAAAGGAAAAGACAGTAAATGCCACATTGTCCTCCGAATGTAATAATTTCCAATTACTAATACATAAGAACGGCCTACTGATTTATATTTGCTGACATTGATCAAGTTCAATAGTTATCTGGGAGTAATAAACAAAAACAGTGAAGAGACATTACAAGGTACACAACATTAGAGTTTGGGTCTGAGGAGGCTATTTTCCATAATAGTGATATTTGTAATCATGGGGAATTGAAATGCCAGTAGAAGAAGCAGTAAACAATTAATCAGGAACTAAGCACTTACTGTACATTGCCTAGTCTGCCTTATACTCTGAGTTACTATTTCTGCAGATTTCTGTCTTGAATTATAAAGAACTAAAACTTTATTGTTAGTTTCAACTTCACATCTAAACAAAACAAACTTTACTTTTGAAAGCTATTAAATGTCATATGGATATGAAGCAATTTCTCTTTGGTAATTTTTTACCATTAACACCCACTGTTACTCAGAATTACATCTGAGTCACAGGAAAGTAGGAAGATTTGATCCGTGTCTTTAAAGAGAAATAAAGTACTGACTTACTGCCTCAACTTATTTTTGGTCAGGGTGGAGGGTGGGTACATAAGCTGTCTACTGAATCAATGTGTGTGTGAGTGAAACGAGCATATTTCAAAATCTTGATGGGAATAAAATGTCTGGAAGTTTTGACCTTGTGGGGACAATTGGATGGGCCTCATAAGGGTTTAATTGACAGGTTTTTCATTTTATTGTTAGGGTTAGGTACACAGGTGTTCGTAGAGTGTTCATTATGCTTTGTTCTCTTCACAGAGGAGAATGCTGAGAGGATTATGTTAGATCCCACCTCTAGAGAGAATCCCAAATTTAAAGAGCTACAGAAGGTGTGTTTCTCAATCACTTTGCTTATTTGCTTTCATTTATAGCAACAAAACAAAGCTTAGCCAACCTAGACAACTATAGAGTGTTCAAGAACACGTGAACAGTTTGACAGCAAAACACAATAAACACTTTTTTATCGCTTCTTTCTATCATATCAATCAGGAATTAAACAATAAGCTGTGCAAATCAGTAGTTACCTTCAGTAAGCTAAATTGTCACTGGAGAATGTTGAAGCCAAGAAAAAGACACTGCCGTCAACCCATCACTAATGAAGTGTAAGTTTGCTTCGATTAATGTCCGCAATCCGGTCTGTAGGTCTGTAGCCAAGTATCAAAATGAATCTAAAATTGGTAGAGTAGGCTAATGATGCTGCAAACTTACGTTTTTGTATTTTTATAATATTTTTCAACAATATTTTTCAAGATTTTTAACAATCTAGAAACCCTTATGACCAAACAATTTTGGCGTATAATTTTAGAATTTGTGCTTTTTAGCCCCCATGTGCCACAGTTTCCAATACTTCCTATTACATTGGGGTGGGGGGGTTCTCAAAAATACAAATATGTTCTCTTTTTGAGGTCAAACTGTTCATGTGGAGTAAAAGCAGTCCACCACATACTGGCTAAGTTGTACTGAGGCAGGAAGAAGCCCATTAAGTTTGGCAGTCCCATTTAGCCCAAGTTCCACAGGTTGGAATAAACAAAGCTGTTTGCTTTTGCATTAATCCCAGGCTCTGATCGATTGGATCAATAATGAACTAGAGGAAGAGAGAATCATTGTTAAAGACCTAGAAGAGGATCTTTATGATGGACAGGTGCTGCAGAAGCTATTTGGTAAGAGAATGCATTGAGAGCAAATCTTTTAATAATTAAATGAAAAATATAGAATTTTTTATATCTGAATTTTAAAATAGATTTTAAAATTTAAATTAAAATTTTCAGTGCTGTAATTTATTCTGAGAACTGTGTGTGTGTGTGTGTGTGTGTGTGTGTGTGTGTGTGTGTGTGTTTGTGTGAAAACAGAGAAGCTGTCAGGACGTAAGTTGAACGTAGCAGAAGTGACCCAATCAGAGATCGGTCAGAAACAGAAGCTACAGACTGTACTGGAAGCAGTGAATGAGCTTCTCCGCCCTCAAGGCTGGACGATAGATTGGGGAGTTGATTGTGAGTACAGCACTGGAAGGAGTGTGTGTTCACATATATTCATCACCCCAAAATGTTTATCCAGATTAATAAAAGGCTAAATATTGTGTTTTTTCAGCGATCCACTCAAAGAACCTGGTGGCCATCGTGTACCTGCTGGTAACCCTGGCTATGCACTTTCAGGCCCCAATCAGGCTCCCTGAGCATGTCTCTGTAAAGGTGGTGGTAGTTAAGGTGTGTAACCGTGTCTATAACATAGACATACTCGTTTAATTCATATCACATGAATATAAATAGGAATGATCTCAATTTCTTTATCTTTTGCAGAAAAAGGAAGGCATCTTACACACATCACGTATAACCAAAGAACTCACAAGTACTACAGAGTAAGTAAAGTTTCTGACTAGCCCCTTAGTGCCCTCTAGTGGTCAGATGATGCTTTCAAGACAATATCTAACTTATGTTACCCTCTTCTTTTGCAGGATGATGATGGGAAGATTTGGTGAGTAGGAAATATATTAGTAAACACAAGACAGTAACCTGACAAAAGTACACTGTATTGTCAAAAGTATGTGGACACCTGAGCATTACACACAACAGTGCGCATCCTGTTTCAAATTTACTCTGCCTTGTCGCGCTTCTGGAAAGGATTTCCTGATGTTAGTCTTTGAAGGTTTCAGCTGCAGTTAAATCCCAAATGTGTTCAGTGGAGTTGGGGTCATGGCTCTGTGGAAGTAATTCGAGTTCTTTTACCCCAACCCTCACACACTCATGGAGCACAAATTGTGCATACTTACACTATACTGTCAGGACAGGTTCGGGCTTTTAGTTTCATTGTACTGCCACCACAAACAAAGACACACTGTGCAATCGTGTGGTTCAAACTTTGTGCCAACATTTTGGGAAAGAACCACATGATGTGATAATCAGGTGTCTACAAACTTTTGGCTATAAAGTGCATAAGAAATGGTTGCATAACACTGCCAATAAATATATGTAAATTTTTTATATGCATGCTTATATTGTTTTATAATTATAGAGCGGGATGCCTTTGACACCTTATTGGACCATGCACCTGACAAGCTCAATGTGGTCAAGACGGTAAAAAACCTTGCCTCAGAGGATTGTATTTTTGCCCTGATATATATTATAAAGTCTTACTAGTAGTTAATCATATTAACTTTACAATCTGCCACAAGTTCAGCTATTACCTACTACTGTTACTGGTCCTGTCTATGGTCCAAAACAAAACGAACCAAAATAAATAGTGATTGATGATGTTTTATTGTCTTTCTCAGTCTCTGATTACCTTCGTAAATAAACACTTGAATAAGCTGAATCTGGAAGTTACTGAGCTGGAGTCACAGGTGCGCCAAACTGACTTTCTCTTGTCTTCTCTTTTATATTTCATATATGTTGTGTACCTGTTAACATCTAAAGATTAATTTGTGGAAATCATAAGTGTTATTTACAGTTTGCAGATGGTGTGTATCTGGTGCTGCTGATGGGTCTATTGGAAGGTTATTTTGTCCCGCTGTATAACTTTTACCTCACACCAGAGAGCTTTGAACAGAAAGTGAGTGTAAAGCTCCTCATTCTTCCATCTGCACTGACCACTTTGTACCATAAAACTGGTAATGAAATGTAATATATTTGTGTGTTGCACAGGTCCATAATGTAGCATTTGCCCTCGAATTGATGCAGGATGGAGGACTGAAGAAACCCAAAGCTCGACCGGAGGGTAATAAATAATAACTACTTTACTAGAATAGAACATCAGTGAAGAAAAAAATATTCATTTTAATATAAATATGACTTGTATTAGTTGCACAGCAAATTAATATAGGTGAATGTTTATAGAGCAATATGTAGCATCTGATCTGTAGTGTTTGGTTTGTTCAGTAGATGGCGACAGTTACCATATAACCATCCAGTTCTCTAGTAATTCTTCTGAACCTATTGCAATTTTTGTGGTTATTAACTAACAAACCACAAGGTTGGTTTAGTATCAAACTGTTCACATTGGTCAAAGATTTATGAGAATGAGGCTGTCCCCGAATTAATCTTTTTTTTAATAAAAATTTTATATTTGGATTCACAAACCTTGATTAAAATTAAACTAAACTAGGGCTAGTTCAATGTTATAGGGTTTACAAGCTACTAAGATGTTAGAGATTCTCTGGCCAACTGTTTTATAAAATGAAGGCTCATTGATTTATTAGTTTTATTATTATTATTATTATTATTATTTTTATTATTATTATTATTATTATTATTATTACTATTATTTAACACAAAGAAACACAATACAGAAACAAAGAGTCACCTACTCAGAATAACATAAATAAGCACAGTCTGTACTCCTCCAGTATGAACATATGGCCAGTGACAAGAGTTAAAACAGGAATGCATTTCATTACAGCACAATTCTCAGGTGCTGAATATGGAATAATAACTTCAAGACCATATCCCACTGTTTAAAAAGAAGCAACATTAGCTAGACAGTTTGTCAGGTTGAACCTGTGATGAAGATTGTGGAAGTTGGTACAGTAGATGCAACTGTTTTACTGACAGATTCTAAGATCTTTCCTAAAAACCTTTAATGGATTAGGGGAAAAACTGCACTGTCTTGCATTTTGAATACCTGACTGCTCTAGTACTGCAACCAATTTACTCTAACACTGCATTTTGTTGCTATATGCCATATGTGTTTGTTGTAGATGTTGTGAATTTGAACCTGAAGGCTACTTTGAGAGTCCTGTATAACCTCTTCACCAACTACAAAGCTGCAGAGTGATGGAGAAAAGAGAATCTCACTGTGGATCATTGCTTACTGTATGCCTCACTGATGCTATATGTCCACTGTTTCTATTTAAGAAGACTTATTTTTGCCCATGTTTTATGCTCTGTTCTTTCAGAAAGCACTAAATGTAATTCAAATGCTAGTATGCATAATTTATGCAAACAAGGCTCACTGCTCCTCACATGGTTAGATTAGATTAATAAATGATTGACTTTTGGATATGTTATGAACTGTGCACACAATTGATTATTTTAAATATAATATATATATATATAATTTATGTATTCTTACAATTATTAAACATTTATGTAAATTTTTTTGTCCTAGTAATTATTATTATTTAAACTACCTGTTTGTTTTAACAATTATTTGCTAAATATATAAGCATACATTTAAGCTATAAATGACAAATTTGAAAGGTAAAAGTCTGTCTTGACGTGAGTACAGAATAAGATCTGTGCTAATAAGTCTGGACACACACTTTTTCCCCTAGACCTATAGTAATGGTGTGGAAATAGCTATGCTATTCCAGCTTAGTATAGGAAGCTCCTGAATTTAGGCCTATCCTGAACATGCAGAAAGAGATATTAAATTGGCTGTAAAGCTGTTTTTTTCAAGGTCACTTCAGAGAAACAATGTATCAAAGCCTTTTTCAACATTGTGTCTGATTCTTTTGGGGAAGATTAAAAAGAGGGAGAACAAACCTAAAAAGCAGAGTTACAAATAACTAAAGAACCGGATAAGGAAACCCATGAGGACACCATAAGATTAAGCTCAAGTACAAACCTTAATTAATCTTTATTTTATTGCCTTCATAACAGGGAGAAACGTGGGATCCTCAAATGCTTTAAATGCTGCTTTTTTCTGGAGAGCACTAACACAAATAGAGTCACAACAATCCTGCGGGGTTAAGTAAGGACAATTCAAAGGGCTGCTGAATGACAGAATTTTGGACAGAGAGGATAGATGGTTTAAGAGAGAAGTAAAAGAAGCCATATACAGGGGTTGGACAATGAAACTGAAACGCCCGGTTTTAGACCACAATAACTGATTAGTATGGACTAGGGCCTCCTTTTGCGGCCAATACAGCATCAATTTGTCTTGGGAATGACAGATACAAGTCCTGCACAGTGGAACATACTGTATTAGTGTTTTTCATGCTTTACCACACCCACTTCTCTTCAGAGAAAAAGGCTGTTAATGAATTGATTACTTAAATCAGGTGAACGGGGAGCTATAATAACATTAAAATGTGCAAGGCAGGTGGATCTCCAAGACCACGGGCTTAACTTATACTACTGCATTACAATACCTCACAATACCGATTAGTCATAGCTTTAAACCATTCACATTAAAACCACAAAGGTTTTAGGTTCCCCTTTTGCTCTCCATTTGAGTTCATTTGAATTTGTAGCTTATTCCAAGACACCTGTGCATGAGGCAGGAATATACCCTAGTTGTGGGTGTGTGTACCCTGCGTTGGACTGACATCCCACACTCAAAAACTCACTGGTATATTTTGCATGTTTTTTGGGAGGAAATCAGAAGCCCACATGAATGCTACATTTACATTAAGGATATGCAAAATTACACATACAGTAACCAAGCTCAGGATTGGGCCAGAACAAAAAATAAATAAAAATCTTGATTAGGATGTTATCTAATAAGGACTTGTTTGCTAAAAGGCATACATTTTGTAGTGTGTTTGTTGCTAAGGACACTGTATAGTTCTTTTTTTCATCTTCTAGTAAACATTTGAAACATAATGATATTCACATCACTTGGTCTGAAAGCAGAAGTAAGCCAGGCTTCTCATCTTTGCACCCACAATTACCAATAAGTACTTCTCAGATGCACATTCCTGAAGTCAGACCTACCACATAGTCAACCATGTTTTATAGGTTAACATGTAATGCATATATAGTATGTCTACATATCACTAAGGCACATAAAAAAATAAAAAGCAAAACAATAACAAAATACACTATTTGACTATTTTTTTATATTCATTGCATGTATGCACTATGGATTTTGATGCACTATCTATCCCAGTCACAATTGGTCATCATTAAAAAATGTTATAAGGACTACTTATCTGTATAAGTATATAGGAATGTGCTGTCTGTGTAGAGCCAAGTTGTAAGGTGAACACTGTGCTTCTAATCTCTGTTTACTTGGGAGCTAATCGGGTCTTGTCTATTTGCCAGGTAACCATGGTAACCTCCCTGCCCAAAGTACAGATTCTTCCTTGTCATAGTCTGACTCTCAACACTTCACTTAGAGAGAAACAGGGAGAGAATGAAGACGTGTATAATTTTTCTAAG
This sequence comes from Heterobranchus longifilis, assembly GCA_028570985.1. Taxonomy (NCBI): domain Eukaryota; kingdom Metazoa; phylum Chordata; class Actinopteri; order Siluriformes; family Clariidae; genus Heterobranchus; species Heterobranchus longifilis. Next base: position 2,806,873 of record JAOVVB010000010.1, read on the forward strand.
AAATGGATGTGTAAAGCGACATATGTGTATTTTCTAAACATTTAAACATCATGTGTGCAACGGAACAACGGTTATATAGCAAGAAAAAAACAACAACTGCCACCTCTCTTTCAACTACCGATGTCTCTTATATTCTTAAGCACTTGGTTTTCAACAGTCAGGTGTATGGTTTAGTACTGAATATTTAATTGAAATGTTGAAATATTGCTGTCTCATGACTGCAAAAGTATATGAAACAAAACTGCAGCGCTGTTCAGTTTTCACCCCTGACGCCATGTAACTGAAACAGGAAGCTGTGTTTCTTCAGTGCTACTTCCTTAACAAAAGTAGCCTGACAGTTCACTTTAGTTCTTTGTTGCCTTTACGTTTGCTTGTGCATAATACAGGAGTGTTACATCTGAGACTGTCTGCCAGGGTGGGATTTCGAGTGTCACAGTGTCGACTTGCGAAGACGTTCACAAGAGACGAGTCAGAGCAGAGAGCAAGGCCAGGGTGCGCGTGTGGCTGATGCGCTGCTAAAGGTAGGCCTGTTTATTCAGATGTGTGTCGAGACATGGAGCAAAGGCTTGTGTCATCTTGAGGCAAATAGGCCTGACAACTGGCACCACACACAAATAAACATTTCAATCTCCAGCTGTGTTGAAGATGTTTTCTCTGTCAGTTTGTTGTGGCAGTGCTGGTGCACTATGTGTATGTGTTTGCGAAAGAAAATAAAGTGAACTATGCCCACCCTTCTATCAAGAGAACATCTGATTTGAGTTCATTTATCTTTCTTCTGTCCTTGGTCTGGTGCTGAATCAAAGTGCTGATTTAATTCACATCTTCTTCTAATCATGACCTTAGCATAAACAGTGAATTGCATCTTATGATACTAAAGTTAAGGTGTAAAAACAGACATTTCACAGAAATAGATTAAACAAATACCTCTGAGAGCTTGGTATTGGTTTTTTTTTTTGCTATTTTTTTTTGCTAATTAAAACAGATTATTGTTTATTTTGTTTACTTACTCCATTTTTTTTAAAAACATATAATTATTCACAGAACATCAATTGGATAAAGTGATGGAATCTGAGCAATTTAATGAGGGAGCTTTCCAAGGTGAGTGTTTGACTGCAAGGCCTTTACCTTTAATAAGCTACAACCCCATTAATAGCTGTGAACATCACAGAGCCTGTGCTAGCCTTTTCATCCCCTGTGTATCTGTATTACTAAATAAAACATGAAAAGCCTTCTTGTGTATGGTGCTGAAATGTAAAAAAAAAAAAAAAAAAAAAAAAAAAGGACACACCACTAATATTATTTCATTATGAAGGAGAAAGACGAAAGATAATCCAGCCTTCATCTATAAATGATCCCAAGCTAGTGAAGCTTAAAGCGGTGAGATCCTGATTATACTGTAAAATATACTATGTCTTGTATACTGTGGAGATGTTACGTCCATATCTGACCTATCTAGCTGAACAACAGGTTTTGGTGGAATGGATAAACACCACTCTGAAGGAAGAACACATTGTAGTCCAGACTCTGGAGGAAGACATCTATGATGGACTTGTGATTCATCACCTAATACGTAAGAAATTGGCATCATTTTCAGTGCAACAGTCATTACAGTAACATTGGTTTGTGGAAAAAAATTGAAAGGTACATAATATGATTTGTTTTTACCCCTCAGGAAAGTTAGGAGGGGTGCATTTACCAGTTGAGGAGATCGCACTTACTACTGCTGCCCAGATGTACAAACTGGAGCTGATTCTACAGGCCCTCAATCAGGAGCTGGATTCTGGTGCTGAAGCAGACAGTACAGCTAAATGGAGTCCCAAACGTGAGTAATTATTGATTTCATTGCTTATTATACAAGAGTTTACAACAGAGCAATCTAATTAGATGAGAGGTATTGCAGAAGTAGTGAGAATGGACGGTAACACCATTGGGAAGGTTAACTATATGTATACAGTATGTATGTTCTACAATTATTGATTACATCTGTCAATCACCAACATTGGTGATAGTAGGTTGGTGTGGAATGTAATACTGAGAAGAGAGCAGTAATCTGCCAGGATGCACATCCAAAACTAGTCACAGACACATTTTTTTCAAATACATCTGTTAGCGTTGTCATTTTAAACAACACTCTGTCTACTTAATAATCGTTTGTAAGTCGTTCCAAATTGCCTGCATGTTGTTTTATTTATGTCTAAGCCAAGTTAGAAGGTTGTATCACATGGCCCTCTGTAACCCATAATCAAGAGCACTTCTCGGTTATTTGAGCAAGTGATTGTACACTAGCTTTTCATTTAACACTATTTGGGATTCAACTCAGAACCCAGAGGTTAATGGAACTGATATTATAGTGGAATAAGTGGAAATGTAAAGAGAACTTTATAAGATTTACAGGATTGTCCACCATTTCCATGTACTACTTTCACTTCTGGTAATTATAATAATTGTTGGTAGCAAACTGTCAGGCACCAGTTCTCCCAGTCACGGTTAGTTTGTTCCGCCAGTTTTGGAAGAACATGTGTTGGTGGAGAAAAAATACTGGTTAAATAAAAAAATTAATCATTTGTCTGATTTATATAATCATAAAAAAGTCTTTGGAAATGTTGTATAAAAGCAATATCAGCTTAAAGTTGTGCTGTTGTGCTGGTTATCATCATGGCTGTAATACCTTCGGCATTCTGGAAGCGTGATGGTAACCAGCACAACACACTCCCTTTCATGTAATATTGCTTAATTAACTGTATTTGTTTAATGAAATTTGTCATTTTCATTAGTGCATTTTATTAATTGTATTAATATTATTTAACTGCTTAAAAAGACATGCATATAAACTTTAATGCCTGTACTGATGCTAATACTCCTTCGCTGTATAAGGCATGGGGCAGAACATACCCCGGCATTTAGCTAAGTAAGTAAGGGTTAATGGTCTTGTTCAAGGACCTCTATGAGAGCCTTCTTGAGTCCTATGATTATCATTTATAACCTTTCATTCATTACAGAATAATGAATGGTGAACTATCGCTGCTCTGTTCATTCATAACTAGTTTAATATATAAGCGTAATAATTTTGAGTGTCTGATTAAGGCTTTCTCTGCTGTTAAGTCATTCATAGTCGAGACCTGTTGTCGACTCTGCATCTGCTGGTTGCCATGGTGAAGCGCTATCAGCCCGAACTGGCCCTTCCCCAAAATGTCACTGTGGAAGTCGTCCTGCTTGAGGTGATTTTTTAATATGATCTAGTAACAGTTACAATGGACTTGCACAGTATCATCTTAGATTGAACATAACATAACTTCACTAACTACAGGAATGTGTTAATTAATGTAATGCAATAATGTATGGCAAGAGAGTAATCTAAATAACAGCAATAATACACTAAGAGAAATTAATGAGTACATTATTATTTTTTTTCCTGCCTTACTTATTGAACTTTTTGTAAAGTTTTTTTGGAAATGATTATGTAAACCAAAACAAACAAAAAAATTCCACTGGATTCACAAAACTTTTTGGAAAAGCTGATTTTCTTTGTACTTATTGCTGTTGAATGCCAGTCACTGGTAAAATACCTAGCACACGTACATAACAGCTGTTTTGACTTTCTTGATGACCCCTAAACTCCATAAGAGGACACGTGCACTGACAAATGTGAGACCAAAAAAAAAATGATCAGGATAATGGCTAAAACAGTATTTTATCTCACAACATTGCTATTAATACACTCGAGGCAAAAAAAATAAAAATAAATAAATTACCTACTCTAAGAAAATGATTCCTCATGCTCCCTGAATCACTCTTTCTCACTTTGAGTTCTGAAATATGCCTGGTCTATCAGGGAGGAAAACCTCCATTAATGGGTTAACCTGGTCATTCTGTACATCGAGGTCATTACCTGACAATTTTATTTCCACATGATGTTGCTTAAACAATCCCACATCATAACACTGCCTCCAGACACAAGTACAGTGGACATTATGCACGATGGGTGTACCGCTTCAATCTCCATGATTTTTTTCCGGAGCACATTTCTTCCACAAAGTTGACAGTTCAGCACTATCCTTCCAGGATTTGATAAGGTCTTGAAGTGTTCTTAACACCCTCTTAGTAAATGCAAATATCCTTAGTTGTTTTCTTTACTTGATAAATCCATTTGTGTGCAGCGTGATAAATGAGGCCCATTGTTCCTAATGTAGCACATCATGTTTGTGCCCTCAACAAAACAATATTATCTGCCTGTTTCTGATCATCTTGTGCTATCATCAGTGCATGCTACCATCAGGTAGGCCTTGTGGAAGTACATACATAATGCAACAGGGGATGGGATTCAGGATGTGTAATATGTGTTATAGTTTCTCAGGCCACTATGAAGTGCAACGTTTCAAAATGATTATTTCTTTTGTGAAAGTAAGTAAGAAATAGTATATTGAATATCCTTGTCCAGTTCTAAATGTTTACCGTTGTTAAACTGAAGACACATTCCTTATATAACATCCCCTCCTGATTTTCAATATGTAGGTAAACAAAGGTGGCATCAAGTCTGACAAGCAGATAGAATACATCACTTCACAAAGGTATAATTATAAAATACCATTTAAATCAATTAATTTACATGATGCATACTAAAAGACCTAGTCTTTACCCATCTTATGTTAAAACTCAATTCTAGTGAGGATACAGAAGATTGTAAAAGTAAGTTGAGTTTTTATTTGCAACCTGTCTTTTTTCTGTGATTATGTAATAATTAGTAATGTAAACCTAAAAATATTTAAATGTCTTTCTCATCAGAAGATGATCCCATAGATGAGCTGCTTAAGCTTGAGACACACAAAATTGCCACAGTCAAAAAGGTAGAACACTATTGTACAGTACTACATCTGCAATTAGAACAGTAATACAGTCAAAACAGTCATACTGTTAACTAGCTACTGATACATTTGACCATTATCTACATTATCCACAGGCTCTCTTGCACTTTATCAATAAGAACATGTCACCATTAAGGTTGCAGGTGTCAGACATGGAAAAACAGGTAAATCAACACACCTGATTTCTTTTTCCCAGTCTTTGAGTAATGGTAAAGCTTTCTATCTACTGTAGGCAATAGGTACATTACTAATATTTTATAAATAGCATGCTGTATCACACGTCCATGTTTTAAGTTAGACAAGATTAGATTAGACTTATTACCAGAAATCTAAACACTGTAGTGTTAGTTGAAGTAAAGTGACAAATTAGATAAGATGTCAGCTAAGTGACAGTTCCAGTGCAAACAGCATAGAATATAAATAGACATGAATGCAATGACTAGGATGTCCAAAGAATAACTGGAATCCAAAGACAGCACAATGCAACTTAACATAAAATGTTTGTACTGTATAAGAATATGCAAAGGTGTATATAATCATTAGAATATAATATTGCTATAATCAGTTTGCAGACGGTGTGATTCTGCTTTTGCTGATTGGTGAGTTGGAGGGCTTCTTCATTCCACTCTACGAGTTTTACCTCTCCCCTGCCAGCCATTCAGAGATGGTAAACATCATAGCAAATGTTATGGTTATAAAGTGCCTATGTATTCTCCCTTATGTACTGAAAACAATAATCTAGAAGTAAATTACTAGTAATGAAGCTTTATAATGAGGACCTACAACAGGAGAAAGGAAATCTGCTTTGGGTTTTAATGAAATATATAGACTAACAACTTGTTTTCTAAGTGATTATATGTTACTACCCCTGTGCTAAAATTATTCTACATCCATATCTTGCTTACCTGTAACTATGAAAAAGCATCTGGATTAAAACAAAAATCACTGAGTTCAGTTCGGGTAGTGCAAAATAGATAACTCTCTCACTACCCATCTATGAATAACTATGTGTTTTAACAGTATACCCAGGAATAATGGCACCTGGCCTTGAACTAAAATGCAGTGACTAAGATATCAGTCCAGTCATGTTCTAATGCCTTAACTGTATAATTCATAATTCGACTGAGACACTAAGCCTGAACCACAAAATAAGCAAAAGAAAAAGTTTTTTTTTAATTATACTTATATATATAAATTTAATTTTGTACATATTGATATATTGGTAACACCCAGATGACATGTTTGTTTGTACAATAAATTCAGCTGTAACTCCTAATAATGTTGCCTTTCTTTACCTGAATTACTTCTAGCTTCATAATGTCACCCTGGCTTTGGATCTACTTAATGACAGAGAAATACAAGTACCAAATGTTGGCCCAGAAGGTGAGCAAGAACTTATCTATGTATGCTCTGTAAAGGTCTGTATGAGGATTTTATCTCTTATGCAATATCAAAGTTTGTACTTTTTTTTTTTAAAGATTCTTGAGTAGTGTTTGAATTGAAATAAAGATAAACTCACCTTAAAGTTGTGCAAGTGATGTTTAAAGACATTACCTGCACAGTCATGTAACTTTAACTGATTTAAGAAAGGTGACTAAATAGTTCAACAAATTCTTCAGGAAGAGTAATTAATGAACAACCGAAATTGTACAGTGATCACCCACAACATTAACACCATCTGTTACGTGGTGTGGTATGGAGAGCTGCAACACGAGATGTTTTAATGTTTGTAAGAGCCCTGACACAGGGCTTCAGAGGGGGCCAATGAAATAGGAGTTTGACAGTGCGTATGATACGCATGAGAAGACCTTTCCGTTTGGAGATAGCGTGAGGTTATTAATTAGGGAACTCAATGAAAACAAACAAAAGAAAACTGAAAAGACAAAATAAACAAAGCTCCGCCATTTACATGAAAATGGACAGGACTCTGGGAACTAAAAATAAAACTTTATTCTCCTATGTGCTTGTTTGTCTGTCTGTCTGTCTGTCTTTTTCTTTCTTTCTTTCTTTCTTTCTTTTTCTTTGGCCCTGATACCTGACCAATGCTACCCCAATGATCAGTTATCAGGATAAGGTATCAGGACCCTTAAATAAACATGGCGCCAGGTGTGGCGCGATCACGCTGATTGCCTTGCGACGACATTGCATGGCAACCGCGTGTCTACCGGGCTGCGTCTCTGCCAGTTCTAAAAAGTGGATTGTTTGTTTGAGGATGAGGATTTATGTGCGGTTCTGCCCCTCGTGAGACCCACGTTGTTACACCATCGTCATGAACTGAATAACACAACTGTAAACAAAAATAAATAAATATTAATAATAAAAAATGTTAGCTATTAAAGAAAGGTATCAGGACACCCAGTACATCACAGACTGCTGCATATGGGGATTAGCAGGGAAATAGTTAAAGGTTGCTGATATGCACTCCAAGTTTTCCAGATCTTAATCCAATCAAGCATCCATGGTATGTTTATTGTGTGCATGGATGTACAGTGCTGTGAAAAGTGCCCTATATTTGTCTTTCTTGATTTTTTTGTTTTGTTGTTACATATTTGTCAAAAGGTTTAGATCATCAAACTAATTTTAATATTACACAAAGATAACCCTATTAAATACAAAATGCAGTTTTTAAATTATAATTTCATTTATTAAGGGAAAAAAGCTATCCAAACATACTGGCCCTACTGTATATGAAAAAGTAATTTCCCCCTTGCTAAATCATAAATGAACTGTTATTTTTGGAAAGCTGAGTTAAATTTTACTTGGCACCTGATTTTAACCTGTCTGACAAAGTGAAGCATGCTAAAAGATCTAAAAAAAAAAAAAAAAAAGCAGCATGATCTAAAAAAGTTCAAGAACATATAAACAGCAAAGTCATTGACATGACTGATGGAACCGTGAATTCTGTGCTCTACCAGAAAATCCTGAAGGAGCCTGTCCAGTCATCAGTTGGTGACCTCAAGCTTAAGCGCACTTGGATTTGTGGCAGGACAATGACCTGAAACACACCAGCAAGGCCACCTCTGAATGGTTCAAAATTAAATGTATGAATAAGGTTTTAGAGTGGCCTAGTCCGGCCTTAAATCCGATTGAAATGCTGTTGCATGACCTTTACAGGTTTAACTCTCCAACATGGCTAAATTAGAACAATTCTGCAAAGAAGAGTGGACAAAAATTCCTACACTACAATGTGAAAGACTTATTGCTAGTTATCGCAAACATTTGATTGAGTGGCACAACCAGTTGTTAGGTTTAGGGGCAATAACTTTTTTTCAAGGGGCCAGGTAGGTTTGGACAGCTGTTTTCCCTTAATAAATTAAATCATCATTTAAAAAAATTATTTTGTATTAACTCAGGTTATCTTTGTGTAATATTAAAATTTGAGTGATGATCTAAATCATTTAAGTGTGACAAATGTGCAAAAAACATGAATATGCTAATATTTTTTCACATCACTGTAGATGATAGCCCTCACATTCCCATCTACTGTATCTTACAATCTATGACCAGAAGCCTGTGGATAAATGAAGCTTTTGTACATCCCATTCAAGGTTTAAAATACAGTATTCAATGACATCCTATGCAATTGTGTGTTTCTAATTATGTGTCAACAAATAGGGGAAGACCCACAGACCTTTTTATATACAGTATATGATAAATGTAATGTATTTAATAACATTTATTATTTGTGCTATGCTGCAATCAGAGAGAAGGGAAATCATTCTCGTATGTAAATAATTAAGTAGAAATCACTTGCTGCTCAGAGGTCATAATTGTTCATCTCAATAATCATTCATTCATTAGTTCTTCATTTGCTGAGTTTGGCATGAAAAGTAAAAGAATGAAAATTAGGATAATCAGAATGTTAAGTTCATTTCCTGCACCTTGAAAAGATACTAAGCATGCAATAGTAAACTAAAATAGGCATCATGTGTGTGTGCTTATCTATAATTATGTAATTAATTGATTGTTCTGTATGTAGTTGAGTATTGTGTAATTAATTGGTCTATAATGTTTTATACATTTGTACATGCACATGTGCGATTCTCCAAAAAGAGATTTTTTTTCATGATTCCCTGCCTTCTGTGCCTGGTCTTTTTCTACAGATATTGTGTCACAAGATGAGTCGGCTACACTGAAAGTACTATACGCCTTGTTTAAGAAACACAAGGGCAAATAATCCCCTACAAGCCACAGCTACAGCCTTTGATGAAAATGACTTTGAAAGTCATGGGATAAGTTTCAAATCCTCCTGGAGTGCAATTTTGTAATGATACAGTATATACATAGTCTCAAAATTGTGAAAACAGCTCATAGTCATCTAGTTTTAATAAAAATGAGTGAACACTGGATTTCTCAGGCCATTACACAGATTGGCTGTGGATAGTGACAGCATAGTGACCCCCCCCCCCCTCCATTTCTCCATCCCTTGTCTTCCCACACACTCTTTAATTGAATGAGTGTCCTTGAGGTTCTCACTCATTCTTATAGACAGACTTCTTTATGTCATCTCTCTTCCCGTCAAATAAAGACCTTTCCATCAAAAGCTTGACGTGTGTCCTTCATTCACCCTGTTTTTGTCAAGAGTCTTTCCCACTGGCTTAACCCTTAGTTATTGACTGATAACAAACAAACAAACAAACAAACAAAAACTTCTTATATGGAAGTGCTGTCATTGTGTGTAGATGGGAAGACCTCAGATGTCAATCTGTGCATTTGGGTGTTTGAATATATCAGGTAGAACCAAAATTATAATTATTTTTATCAAGTTTTACTGCTACCGGAATATAGGAATGAGATTGCAAAAATGTAGAACTCACAAAATGCTAATTTTATTATTATTATTATTATTATTATTATTATTATTATTATTATTATTATTATTATTTCTTGGTCATAGGAAAAACTGAAACAAACATTAAAAACATACTGTAACATTACAGTATTTGCCAAAATATACAGTACTGAAATGAAAAGACAATCAATATTACCTTGTTGACATCTGTGATTTTATTTCTCCTGAAAGAAACTAACATACAGACTATTAGTGTGTAGACAGTGTTCATATCTTTCACATAGATTCTCAAACATATCTCGGAACAAAGGTTGCTGCAGACTACTGCAAAAAGAGATGATTTGCTCGCATAATGCAGATGGTGGAAACTCGGTCCCAAATGAGCGGAAATAATACTCAACTATGAATACTTTTTCCTCTGTTGAGAGACCCATTTCCAACAACAAATGCACAACACAACTTTCTTTTCACTATTGGAAGCTATGCCCTGTCAACAAACGCAAAGTGAGTTTCAGTACTGTATATTTTGGCGCATACTGTACCATATTTGCCTACATGACCCATTTAATGTACCGTTGATATTAATATTTAATATTAACCGGTCATGTTCATATTGTTGGTTTAATTCATTCTTTCATTCTTTTATCTTCTATACCGCTTAAGACTTTGGACATGCAGTACACAATCCATCACAGGGCACACACTATGGGCAATTTAGGAACACCAGTTAATCTAACCTGCATGTCTTTGGACTGTGAGGAAGCCAGACAACATGGTGGGAATCAAACCCTCAGCCCTGGAGGTGTGAGGCCACAGTGCTAACCACTATGCCAAAGTGCAACCATAGTTGGTGTAAATATAATAAAATGTTGATTATGACACACCATATTGATTTATTAAATAAGTGCCTATACATCTACAGTATAATAATTACTATAAGTATAATTTAACGAAATAAATACCTTTTACAACTTCAAAAACTGTTTGCTTGCATCTCTGAAACACTGTTACAGAGTTTAGGTGGGATGTAAAAATAACATCTTGCACCAGCAAGTAGAAAACCACTAAATTACAGTAATTTGCCATGTGCAAAGTTACCATAAATACATCCTAAACTGTCAAACTAATTAACCTCCAGGGAGAAAACAGATAATTACTATCATTTTCTCAATACTGTTTAGAGGAAAACTGACAATTAGAAATAATTTACAATTTTATTAGTAACTATTTTACCAATTATTATTGTTATGGTTGCAGACATATGGCAGAATCAAGGTTTAGAGCTTATTATACCTAATATGTCTCATTGAATCATCTTGGATTATAGCACCATAGGTATTTAAATGATGGGATAGCACATAATTGATTCCTGGCTGAATTTTAGCCCTTATGGTCTATAATTTCTTGCAGAACATATCTAAGAAATCATTGTTGCTAAGGCTTGAAGGAATTTGAAAATAAATATCCCAAACATTTGTTAAATAAGGACCTAATACTGTTGCAAGTTTGTAAATTAGGCTCTTCTGGCTGTAGTTCTTAACAGATTGCCTCCATGCTATCTGGAAGACCTCCAGTTTATTTTTCCACCATGTGATGTGAGATGTGTGTTCAAATTTCTTAGAAAATAAAATGTGTGAGTAATTCAGAAAGTAAGGGAGCTTAAATATGTACTGAATTTGACAATACACAAATGGTTAAATGATATCAGGTCAATGTGCAACCATTGCTAATGCTATTGTGCAGAAAATAATCTTGTTGTTTGTTTTTTTGTAACATCTATAGCATAGTTATTTAGAAAGCCAATATGTAAGTATTCTCACCTTATTATTATCAGATTATCTAAATAAATAAACAGAAGAATATTTGCATGTTTGTAAAGAAAGAAACATTACATGTCAGACCAGTTTTCGAATGGACAAAAATGTAGGCTTTTGGGGTTTGCATGAAAATAGAGAGGGGCAGGTATGACAAAGTTACCAAAAAAACTCCAGCTATGTTACTGTGCAAAAAAAAATGGCATAAGAAAAATGCTTTGAAATGAAAACCTTTCTACATAAAAGAAACTTCTATAAACAGCACTAAAAAAGTAATAAAATAAACAAAGTCAATACTTGGTGTAAAAACTCGTTGCTTGAAAATAATTGGTACACATACAAATACATATACAGATTTGTGGACTTTTATAAGTAAAACAGCTGGAGGTTTTACTGAATGTGCTGGAGAATATGCCAGAATTCTTTGCAGTTGAGGGAGTTAACATCAAGGTGGTGAGGTCATATAAATGCCTAGGGCTATTGCTGGATGATAAACTGGACTAATCAGAGAATGCAGAACACCTATAAAGTACGAAAAAAGTCAGATTTGGATGTTCTTCCTAAGTAAGATTATTTTAGAATCTGCAAGAAACTCCTGCAGATGTTCAATCAATCAGTGGTGTCCAGTACACTTTTCTGTGTTGAAGTGTGCTGGGAAGGGAACCTAAAATGCAGAGATACCACTCAACTGAAACAATGTGGTTAGGAGGGCAGAATCTGTGGTAGGCTTTAAGCTGGACTCAGTGGAGCTTTTGCTGGAAACACAAACATACTGTACACAACTAACGGCATTCTTTTCAAAGGTAAGAATAGGTGTTGTACAGATTAAAGCAAACATGATAAACATATATAACAAAATTTGTACTACAGATAATAAAAACATAATAAAGACTTAAATTGAATTATGGCGGCCATGTATAATATTATATTTCCTCTAAAGATTATATGACCATCAGAAGAGAGACATATATTTTTCATATTGAAGTTTGTATACATATTTTTGGGCCCATCTGTAGGTGTACACAGTGGGAAAATTATTATTTGATCCCCTGTAGATTTTAAAGTTTGCCCACTTACAAATAAATGAAGTGTCTATAATTGTTATCATAGATTTATTTTAAAGGATAGAGAAGCAATATCTCTCCAGAAATCCTGAAAAAAAAAAACATATTATATTAAATGTTATAAATTAAGTTGCATTTCAGTGAGTAAAATAAGTATGGGATCCCCTACCAACCAACAATAATTCTGTCTCCCACAGACTGCTTATGTTTTCATGTGGTGCACAGACTAATTTAAGAAGATCGAAAGACAGCTTGTTATGTGTATAAAAGCCACCTGTCCACAGAATCTCTACCTTCCGTTTAAACCTTACCACCATGAGCAAAAGAGCTGTCAAAGAACTTCAGTAACAAGATTGTAGACATGCACTGGAATTGACCATCAGCAAGAAGTTTGGTGAAAAGGATTGCCAATGAACAGAGAAGGATTTGGAGAAAGTGCTGTGACCAAAATTCAGCTCTTTGGCATGAACTCAACTTCCCGCTTTTGATGGAAGAAGAATGATGACTATGGCCCTAAGAACATTATCCCTACAGTCAAAAGGTGGAAACATAATGCTTTGGAGCTGGTGTTTCTCTGCTAAAGGTACAGGCCGACTTTGCTGCTTTTAGGGGCCAGTGGCCAGAGCCATGTATTGTAAAATCTTGGATGAGAACCTTCTGAAGTTGGATCATGGTTGGATCCTTCCAGCATGACAATGACCCAAAATATACCACCAAGGTCATGGGATGGCATAGACAGTCTTGAGACCGTTAATCCTATAGAAAATTTAGGAAGGGAGCTGAAACCTGGAGTTGATGAACAACAGGCAAGAAACCTTAAGGATTTAGAGAAGATCTGTAAAGAATAGTAGATCAAGATCCATCCTGAGATGTGTGCAAACCTGGTAACCAACTACCAACTACTTACCTTGTACTTGCCAACAAGGGTTTTTCCACCAAGTACTAAGTCATATTTTGCTAGGGGATCAAATACTAAATTTTTCCTCATTAATATGCAAATCCATTTTCTTATTGATATTCTGTCTCTATCCTTCACAATAAACCTACTGTATGATAAAAATCAATCATCAATCAAACTTACAAAATCTGCAGGAGATCAAATAATTATTTTCCTTACCATATATACCAGTAATCTTGGTAGAGTATGTGGAAACCAAGTAGTATAGTAAAATCCATTAAACAGCAGTATAATTATTAATTAATAAAACCTATATAGGTTTGTTTTATAGGTTTGTTAACAGTGCCAATTCATTATTTATTTCAAATAATTATCACATTCTTGATTTGCCCTTGCATAATTATTGAATTGTTTTATTGTTAATTTTTGGAAAGTGACATTGACTTGACAAAAACACATGTCACTTCCATACACCCACATGCAGAGACATGACTCAGAGGCCTGGACATAGAATGTGAGACAACAAAAAACAAATACAGGAACTTCAATCTCTTGTTAAAAAGTGCAGTGAGCAATTTGATAGAAACAAACATATAATTTTAAATATGAAATGGGAATGTATCCATTAGGCTAAAATAAAGACAATGTGTAAAACAGCTTGTTGTATAAAAGGATTCCATAATGTTATTTATATCACTTCCCAGATAGAGACTTATTGAATTCACAGAATAAACAAAGAATGGAAAGAGAGATCTTTCTCACAATCTGCTCAGTTTTCTGCATCTGTGGTTTGCCTATAATTTTCTCTGCCTTGTTAACAATCCTAGACAGTTTTATTCTATTCTTTATACGAATAGACCAAACCCAAGTAAATATTTTGTAGTTTAAAAGGCTTTCAATTAACTTTTTGTATACTTGTAAAATATTTAGCTTCATTAGCATCTTGGATGCTTAAAATCTTTGTTGCTTATAATTAACTCTGTCTTTACTTGTATTTAAAGCAAGATAACTGTTGGAACACCAGTTGGGAACTTCGCCAATATATATGAAATATATGAACTTTACAGTATATTCCCATCTTTATATAAGAGCTGAAGAATTCTAAGTCAAAATTTTATTACTATAAATGACAAATAGTTTGTTTGGTATAACACAACCCTGTGGAATACCTGTATTTAGGGTAAGTTCATTGATAACATGTAGCAGTTCATTTAATTAATCATGAGTCTTCTTGAAAAGAGTTGGCCATGTTGGGTCATAATTTCAAAAACTGTAAAAGAAACCCTACTTTACTAAAATTACAAAAACAGCATTGGGTAATAAAAATGCTTGATGTAACGTGACAGTACCAAAGTGGCATGTTTGAATTGTGCATGAGCTAATGTACTGTAATGATGTCTCTGACTGAATATAGATGTGAATGTAGAGTAATGATTTCTACAGTAAGTGAGACTGCTTGTTCAGGTGTTTTATTACCATTTTAGCTCTTCTAGTTAATTGTAATTCATGTTGTGAATGATTTAAATTATTTGTGCTGGTCTATTCTTCTTTGCTTTCAGGATTTCTCAGTGCATATGAATTAATATGCATTTATTCTCTTCTGGTTAGCAGCACTCCATTCTATGGATCTGTTTCTGCACCTATGATTGTGACAACCATACAATCATTCTGCATTTTGCACAGTACTAATTGTTATCATATGACAAAAAGCTACACCCATATTAGACCCATGTCAGACATCATGAGGAATGTCAAAACACCAACTTCACTAGCAAATGCATTTCCATAATACCAAAAGATAGGTTTGAAATAGATTTTGTTGGTTTTGAAATACAGTGCATACTGAAAAATCAAGCACACTGAGAAAAAAAAAATCTCACACAGCTGTTTTGATGAATCCTTGTTTATTTATTTTTTTTACGTTTTAATATAAAAATGAATAAGATTAGTTTTTTAACTGAAAAGCATGCTTGTTTTTTGAGCTGATCTCATACAGACATCTCATAGAGGAAAACAGCACCAGTCAAATGTTTGGACACGCCTTCTAAGTCAGTGTTATTTGTTTAGTGATTTATTTTCTAGAACAAATAGTGGATACTTCAAAACTGTGAAACATATGTACAGTAAATAGGTAATAAAGTAACAACAATAGGCAATTGTTGTTGTTTTTATTGTTGTCGTTGTTCAATGTGGGTGTATGTCAGCTGTTCTGGATCAGTTCTGTCAAGTGCATTTGCAAAAACCATGAAGTACCATGATGAAACTTACAGTTGTGTTCAAAATAATAGCAGGCTGCTCTGCTAAAATGATACCAAAATCATTTTTAAGCTTTAAAATGGAGACCAAAACCAGAAAGACGTGGAAGAAAACGGAAAACTACCATTCGAATGG
>JAOVVB010000010.1:2857986-2869950 GCA_028570985.1 Heterobranchus longifilis
GGGGCATCTTATTTTAATAAATTAAAAGAAAATCACTGGGCGGCTCTTTATCATTGTAGAGTGGTTGTGTACACATTCTCCTAACACACATTTCAGTCCAAACAGCTTGAAAAAGTGCATGTAGGCCCGTATGACCCCTTTAAACTGGGTTAAGAACCCACAAAAATCATGAATGGAGATCGTTTGAACACTTGGTGAAGTTACATGGTAAAACATTAACAGTAAAAACTATAGCTATTTTTAATAGTCAAAGTAAGATTATTTCTAAATGTACACAATTAGAACGGATTGGGACTAAACAACCTTGTGGCCATAAGAAAACCATGTGTTAGTGAGACTAATCAGAAAAGAAGCTTCAATTTGTTAGGGAAATAACAAAAAAACAGGTTTTGAAGCAATATAAAAGGTCATGTGGTCTGATAAAGTCAGATTGGCCTTAATCCAGAGCAGTGGCCGGAAGAACATGAAACAATGCACCCATCGTGTATTGGGTTAACCCCACCCCCCACCCCTAAATAAATAAATAAATAAACAAATATATAAATAAATCAAATTCTTCTCAACAGTGTTTGATTGATGGTACTACTAGTTAGTAACCTAGTAAATCTATGTAAGGGTATATTTAATTATGAAAACTTTAAAGCATACTGTATATGTAAGTTTCTAGTTAAGAGTGAACATGTAAAATATATATTGTACACTGTATAATCCTCGGAAGGATCTGGGGTTATTTCAGTTGCTCAGGTCGAGGCTCAGCAACATTATGTGGCAATAAAATGAAGTCAGCTGATGACCTGAATGTACTGAATGACCAGGTTTCTTCCCTGATGGCGCAGGTATATTTTAGACTTTTTATACTTGTTATTTATTTTTATTTTTTTGGCCAGGCAGTGTACAGTGAAACCTTGGATTACGAGCATAACGGAGAGACTATTTTATCGGAAAATTTGCAAGAAAAAATCGCTAGTCACACTCGCGTAAGCGCAATCACTACTGTAAAGAACGGAATCACTGCTGTAAAGTAAAAAAAAAAAAAAATTAACCTGCACTTTACCTTTGAAAAGAATCACAACAGAGCAGAGTTTCTGTGTAAGGCAGAGAGTTTGCGTCTGTATGTCAGAACAAGAAGCGCATGCGTGATACATGATACTCGGTGCTCGTAAACCAAGACAATGCTCGTTTTTCAAGTCAATATTTATTAAAAATCTTTGCTCGTCTTGCAGAACACTCGTAAACCGTGTTATTCGTAATCCGAGTTTCCACTGTATTTAACCATGTAAAAAGAACATATGAGAAGGTATAAATGAAACCTAGTTAAAGTGGAAACGTATTTAATCCAAAAAAAAGTAATTTAAAAAAATGTCCTATTCATGCTTTCCTCTCCAATCAAGGCAATTTGAAGGTTTTTTTTTTTTTCAATAAATGTAGCATAATGCTTTTGAAACAATGAAAGCACTTCATATGCTGTTTTATTTACATTAAACAGCCTTAACATTAAAACCATAAAACATTGTACCACGAAAACAGCTCTGGCCCCTCGAGGCATGAAAACTAATGTGGTGTTATTTTTTTCTGGCTGATCAGTATACACTGATAAACGCCAAATAAAAGGTGTACACTCTAATATTTCACTGTGTTGCCTTTAGCATTGATTACAGCACACATCTGCATCCTTTCAACAACCTTACACAATGCCACATTTATTTTCTTCCAGAATGTGTGTGTAACTGCTCTTACTTTCACTAATGAACATAACTGTGATTTGTTCTGTTGATTTTTTACAATGCAACAATGGAACATCATCTGGGTCATGCAAGATTTTTTTTTCCCAAACACATTTCTTCTTCACATTTGACAGGTCACCAATATCCTTCCAGGTTTTAATAATGCATTGGCCAATTGTTAACCCAATTTCAGTCAGTTAGCAGTTAGCTTAGTTGTTGTTGTTTTTTTGTTTGTTGTTTTTTTGCTTGATGCAGGACATGATTGTTTAAGAAATTAGAAGTATTACATGGGGTTAAATGAATTGCTTCCAGTTGAAATGTATTAATCACTGCAGTAATTATCCAATCAAAGACTATTAAGTATTTGCTTATTTTAATTCAAATCGATTTTGGCCAGATAATATATAAGACTCTGTCACTGAGATTGAAGAGGAACTATTGGATTATGTTCAGAACTAGCACATGTTCCACAGAAATATAATGAATGCTAAAGAAATTTTCAGGGTGATCTGTGATGTCTTGTAATGTATGCACAGTATGTATTAATTAAGGACACAATTATAGTCCTGTGGAATAACAATGGCTCCTCTGGACAGAGATTTATTCAATAACCTGAAGCAAGCATCCACTATAAAATTGTAGAATGCATGTGTACCCTTAAAAATGTTTATGCTTAATTAAATCCTAGTCTTTGCTTTATGTATAACCCTTCACAGTGTCAAATTAGGAGGGTGAGTGTTTCAGGTGATGCGTGGTTTCCACCCACGGGTTCAGAATCATGGCCAGAACACTGAGGAGAATGCAGAGAGTCCACAAGAATTACAATTAAAGTAGAATAAATTATACAGCAGTCAGAAAGACTCTTCAGCCATCTGAAATAAAGGCACAAGGGAAAACATCCTCCTAAGATCACACCCAGCAGGTCAGAGCACACTCTGCTCTTTGGAAGATGTGTCTGGAAATTTAGCCTCACAGGCCGAATGGCCTCACAGTGCTCTGGCTGAAAAAACTGCAATCGCCAGAGTATTCCAAAGAACTGCGCCAATTCAAACGATGGATGTGGAAACCGTCTGCTATAGTGATGGCATTTCACTTTTATTGGTTGTTCATCCCCCCCACACACACGCAGAAAACTAATAAAATACTTAATGTCCCACACTTCTCAAATAAAATAAATGATTTGCAGAACTGAGATTCCCCAGAGGGACAACTAAACAACACTTAAGCACAGATCAGATTTACCTTCCTTTGAAAATAACTATAGGATAAACATATATGCTTTACTTCTATACTTCTTCACCTCTACTTTTTTAAATAGTGAGAAAGTAGTCTAAATGTTCTGAATGTAATATTCTTTTTCATTTTTTTATTTTGCATGTTACCTTGAATCTTTTTTTATTCTTTTTTCCAGCATTTTGGTATTATCATTTTGTATCTCTCAGTGAAGGTTTCCTGGAAATCCATTTACAAATCCAATAATGCTGTAAAAGTATTGAGCAAGGAAAGAATGCTCGGAAGGTAGAAGAGTAGACTGTATACTTCATCCAATGTATCTAACTTACTGTGAATGGATGCAACTGAATAGATACAGACACGTGTAACATTGAAGTACCTTCAATGACTCATGAGGAATCCCTGCCAGTCTGCATGTAGATGTCAATCACACAATGTTCTCTCTCTCTCTCTCGCTCTCTCTCACTCTCTCTCACTCTGCGTGTGTGTGAGTGTGTGTGTGTGTGTGTGTGTGTGTGTGTGTGTGTGTGTGTTATATCCACAAATCTTACCATTGTCTACTTGTCATGCGCCCAACTACAAAAGTGAATTGTATTATTGGGGGGACGATAACAGAACAAACAGAGAAGACATTCTTCAGTACAGGCAAAGTCATCCTTGTGAGAGTTTCTCCCAGTGTTTTGGTGACGTGCCTTTTGTTATTCTAATCGTTTAATTCTAGTTCATTTTTGTTTCTCGTCCCTTAATCATAGTGCTGCACAGACCCAAGCAGCTGAACTGACTCCTAATGTTACACTGTCAGAAGCGCTGTCTTCAATAAATAGTTTACCAAAGCAGCATGTTTCGTAAATCAAGCATGATGCCACTGTTGTTGTTTGAACGCTGCATGTTTCCAGCAGGGTTGCTCTGAAGTTAATTAACAGCAAGAACCTCTCAGTTATTAATTAGGTGGAGTACCACTGGGAGCCAAATGAAAACACCCGTCATGTCATCACGGGTGTTTATTTCAGAAAACAAGGGACACTTTTTTTTTTTCACTATTCATGGTTTGTATGAAGTTAAGTATGAGCAACCAGGAACAGGTGGGACATTTTTTCATCCAGCACTGCTGATTTGCTACTGTATCTGTATACCATTTGGGTTCCTTGCACTTTCTCTCCCTCTCTCTCTCAAGATTTAATGTTCTCTCTCTCTCACTTTCTTTCTTTCTTCCTTTTTTCTTTCTTTCTTTGACACACATAACACACACCCAGAATCACATGCTTTTTCCTGCTCTCTATCCAGACGTGTGTGTGTATACTGTATATAAACCATCATTAGCACACTTGCTCTCATGCTATGATACAATATACTGCCATTGTGTCTGTACGGCAGTGTACATAGGGTGTGTGCATGACTGGGTGTGTGTGTGTGTGTGTGTGTGTGTGTGTGTGTGTGTGTGTGTGTGTGTGTGTGTGTGTGATTTCTGTGAGCTCTCTAACCTTCAACCTGCCTGTTTCCAAGTTACCAACCTCGGTCTGCCTGTCAATCCAACTTAATTAGCCGAGCAGCTAAGGAACATTGAGCACCACATGGTGATGGTAAAGACTTATAATTTATCCGTCTTCAAACTGACTGCAAGCTGTGGAATGAGGTTATTGTGAGAACACAGAGTTTAAAGTAAACAGGATGAGAAAGCAACATTGTAAAATATTTTTGTGGGGTTTTATATATATAGCAATGTTCTTTATCATCTTTAACGTCACTTTGCACGATCATTCACTAGTTTAGTTGATTTGAGTTGAATTGTACAAAAACAACTCGACACTAGCTACTGCCGTAAAAATCATTTCAGACGAGGTTTCAGCAGGCTTTCCCATTGTTCCCAAAGAATTCCCTATTTTTATTAAAAGCAGCAGTCTCTGCTTACCAGCCTCTCTCCTGTTTACTGCACAAGTGGGGGAATCCCTCTTCCTGTCTCTCCCTCTCTCCTCCTCTCCAGCTTTGTCAGTTAGTCCTTAGTCGTTCCTCAGACTCGGGTGCCATTTACTTCTTGGATTGGAAACACAGGGTTTTCCTGAAGCGCAGGTTAATACGAGCACTTCTTTCAGGAGAAAGGAAGGTGAATGAGCAGCTTGCCAAGTCCTGAGAGTTCAAGTGCTTTAGAGTCGACTGTGCATGAGTGAGTGAGAAGCAGATACAGCTAATACTGAACACACTGTGAGAGAGAGGGAGAGAGAGAGAGAGAGAGAGAGAGAGAGAGAGAGTGGAAGGAGGGGGATGTGCACTGAATGAAAAAAACGATTCTCTCCACCATGTGCGTGCATCTTCCACCTCCTCCATATACTGGGTTTCTTTAAAGGACTGCTACTCTCCCCAAACAGCACACGTTTTGAGTAGACTTAAAGCCTGAAGGTGATATTGTGCCACCAATTCAGAAGTCCATTTCAAAAGCCATTCTTTTGATAGCACTCCTACTGTAGCTCTAGACCTGAAGTAGACTTTCCTGCTTTAGCAACACTCTAAAATAAACAATTTGCACATTATCTTTGGCCTCTCTGCAAGGTACCACTCCTGCCATATCTGAACACACACAGCTGAGCAAATTCGGGGGAGACAGATGCCCACAGTTGTCTTGCATGTGTCTAAGACTAAGTTAAGGAAACAAGGTACATTATCACGTCCTCTAACATTGTGCATTTGAAATCCAAAACCTAACTGGTCTATTTGTTGTTTTATTTTGTTAATACCAGCAGTTCTAAAAATAATCCCATCTTTAATTTAGATGAAAAACGTATATTAATGCACTTATTCAGTGTTTTTATTATAGAATAATTAATCCACAGAGACTTTGAGCATTGCATGCTGTCATGATAGGGGACTGGCGACAGATGCAATGGCAGTTAAAATGTTTTAATGAATAAACCATGCAAACAAACAACAATAAGACGGTTGAAACTCATTACCAGAGTGAGGAACATGGTCAAACCCAGAATAACAGTAACTGAGATTAGAGGGTTGGTAAATTCAGGTATAGTGTTACACTAATACCAGTTGTTTTTCTTATGGTTACTCAGCTGTTTAGCGCTAAAACTGAGTGTTCATCATATTGTGTAGAAATACATTTTCATCAATTATTTAATTATAGCTGTGATTTCTACAGCAGATTTTTTTTTACAATGCAACTTAAAGAAGCATTTAAGTGATTTCTGTTCATTGTCATTCATGGATTTTCTGACCATGTTTCTTCTGCATACTGGATGGTTCACCACTATCCTTCCTGGTTTTAATAATGCATTGTATAGATCTTAATCCAGTTCTAGTAATTTTAATGTTTTCTTTGCTTGATGCAAGCCAATAAACTTGATGATTGATGCAATCCAACAGCAATTTTTCTTTCCCCAGGCTGCGTAAAACTTTTTTTTTTTTTAATTATCTAAAGACAGTAAAAGAAATGGTCTGCATTGTGGTGCTATAGAAATATTTAAAAACTAGGTTTTTGAAATGGTATCCTATTGCCTTAAAGCACTTATTTCTTGGGCAAGATTGTTAAAGCAAGATCCCTCTTCTTTAGAGAAAAAGCTTGGCAAAAGTGTTTCCTTAGAGAAAGAGCTCAAACCTCTTATCTGGGTATTGTTGTTTTCTTTCGTACCTCTCCAAGTAAATGTAGGTCATACTGTTCATCTCTTGCAATTTCTGCATTATGAAAGTTACCAATGAATGCAAATAACACAAGCCATGGATTATTATCATACAGTACATAATAAGGAGGATAAAACACAAATGCAAATACAACAAAACCTCCTCTAATAACTTCAAGTAATTTCACATTTAGGTTGTATGAACTATTAAAATTTTGTAAGAAATTTAAGTCCCAAAATCTTCATGCTTATTTTCTTTCATTCGATTTTCTTTCATTATTTAAGTCTGTTTCAGGTCTCTTTCGTATGCTTTCTCACATCATGTTCACATTTGATCTAGTATGATTCTATATTCTGTTGCCCACTCTATGTATATATACTCATATGTTTATTTCTCATCTCCAGTCCAAAGCCCAAAAGTCTCCAAAAGTCACTTCATTCTTCACGCTCAATTTGGCAAACATTTTTTAATCTGACCTTCAGTTCACTGCAAATGATTACAGTCTTTGTTATTGTATTTATTTATTTTTTTTCGTTTTGTGAGAGCAACTTTATTTTTGGTGTCTAATGTTTCTTGTCTAATATAAACAAGTACTTTACAAATGTTTGTTTGTTCTCCTTTATTCAGAAAGAATCTACTTAGATGCCTAAAATATTAACTAGTTTAATTAGTACTCATATTGGATCCTATGAGTTTTCTTTTTCATATTGACAGACCAGATTAAAACAGTTGCTTCTTTGAGGACAGGGATTACATTTCCTGGATTTTACATTTCCACCCAGTTTTTACTTCCAATGTTAGTTTCTTGACCTGTTTATTTATCCAGTGTTGGTTTATTTATTACTCTATTTTAGAAAGCCTAAAATTACGAACTGATATAAACAATGGATGTCAACTCCTTGTAGTCAGCACCACTATTTAATCATTCGAATACCCTGCTGTATTTCAAAAAAGTGTGACTTGAAATCTAAATGTGATTCCAGCACAGTTATTTTAGGTTTATATCCAATTTCAAAATAAAGAAAGTTTTTTTAAGGAGTTTTATTTTCTATGGTAGGTTTTAGTGAAGGATAATTCTATAATTATGACAGTTGTAACACTGGGTGTAGCGGTTAAGGCAGCACAGTGGCCATCTAAACAGAGTTTTAAAACCGGTTGCTAGGCGACACCCTGAGGCTGGTAATCTGCAAATTTAATTTGCCACTTTATCTGCTGTTTTAGCACCCTGGCGGCTCCTCTCAGCACCTTGACTAAAAAAGACCTCAGTGGAGTTCAGGTAGACAAAGCAGGCAAAGCAGGATGTTTAATCCCTAAAGAGAAGCTTAACATGAGAATCAATTCTGTTCATGCCTGATCTTGAAGCTAGTTCAGAGTGGAGGGTAATGCCTCAGACATGGAAGTTAGTGCTTGAAAATCCCAAACATAAAACTGGTCATAAAACTGGGTTTACATAGGTGGAGCAACTGGCTGGAAGGTGATAAGCACCAGTCCGGAATCTGGATAGACTATAAGAACCTTGCCTACATTTAGGAGGTGAAATGGCTGAACCCTTGACAGACCAGATGTTCCTTATTCTTTGCCCTCACAGGAACCTACCCTCAAGTCTATAATTTATTCTTTTCTTGTCATGGCATCTTTGCACTGGGGTCTGAAAGAGAACATCTGCAACACTCTAAAACAGGAGCCAGATATGGGCTGGGGCCTCCCAGGTAAACTCTATTTCCCGTCAACCATGCAACATCTGATATGGATGGAGTATGCTCACAATACTCTGTAGCAATCTTCACTGTGCATGTCACTATTTGAGGGCCAATTTGAGTGTCCTCCATCCATGTTTGCAGAACAAGAGAACGAGGTGGTGGTGGTCCCCACAGTGGAACACATAGAGCACCACTGTCATAGAGTCTGGCAGTAAGCCAAGGTGACTCTACAAGCTATGGCTTATAGAACGCCATGAAGGGTACAACATTCTGGCCAGGGCAGCAGGTAAACTTTGCCACAAAGGATGTCATTGAGGCTATTGTATAAGAAATTGGCAAGTTATATTGGACCTTTTAAGAACTTAATCCAGTAGTATACAGTATAGTTCTTCCTTCGACCATTAGAAAAAACCCTACCTTACCGATCTCACTGTTTAAAGGATTTGTGTAAAGTCCTCTGGGGACCTCCACCTGCCAATGCCCCCTCAAAATCATTTTTGATGCTGTCTCAGCCTTCACTAGGATACATTTTGTTGACTCTAACATCAGTGTGACACCAAGTACTTGGTTGACTGGACAAGTTATGGCCCAGGACAGCACTCTTGGGTTAGAACTGAACACATTCTGGACCAAGAGCTCATTTTGCACTGTTACCTATAACAAGTCTTTTTTTCTCTTATCTTATTGACTTAATACAATGTAGTTAGTGGTATAGCTATCATTGAGCTAGCTGTGTGTATTTGAATGTGAATAATCCACCAGACTTTAGTGTGGAGCATTAGGATGAGTGCCCCTGGTCCCACCTCAGTTTAATGTTTCAGAATCCTGGAGTAAACAAAAATTAGTAGAAAATGAGGCATCTCTTTATCTTCCTAGAAGGTATGCGCTAGACAAGATCTAATTTGAAACAGCATTTTGAAGTAACTTTAGCCAATGTACTAACATTAACTGACTATAATTACTATCTTTATCTTGTTTTGTTCTGCTCAAGCCAGGTTAGACCAGCATTGATTCCAGTAGCTAACATAATAGGCTAGTCAAATGATATAGCGATTTCACAGAGATAACATTATTATTATACAGAGATTATTTTAGGCAAAGGTTGCATTATACACGAATGCATGATATTAACTTTAATTTTGTACAAAACATTTACTTTTTACTCATTGTGCAAATACATTTACTATTTACACTTTTAATTAAGTAACCTGTTCTCTACACTTCCTGGCCAAAAAAATTATAATTTACACACTAGATTTCATTCAATTACCTTTACCTTTTGATTACAGCACACAACATGGCGGTCAGTTCGCTTATGAAAATGATTGCTCATGCTCCCAGAACCACTCTTTTACAACTTGGGTTGTTCATTCAGTACATTCAGATCATCAGCTGACTTCTTTTTATTGCTACATAACGTTGCTGAGCTTATGTCTGATCAACTAAAGCAACTCCAGATCAGAACACTGCCTCTAGACACAGGGTCTAAGGGTCAGACCACATGACCCCTAAAGTCCAATATTCATGCTCCCCAACAAACTGAAATGTTTTTTTTCTGATTAGTTTCACTAACGAGTGTTTTTATTATAGCTACACAGCTGTTGAGTCCCAATCCTGTGAGTTCTCATCACATTGCATGTGTATGGAAATGCTCTTACTGTCACTATTAAACATAGCTATGGGTTTACTGTTGATTTCACCAAGTGTTTAAGTGATCAACAGTCATGATTTTTCTGTCAACCACATTTCTTCCACAAAATTTCCTTCCAGATTTTGATAATGTGTTGAAGAGTTCTTAACCCAGTGCTAGTAATTTAAAATATCCCTAGTTGTTCTCTTTGCTTGATGCAGCCTAATAATTAGACCATTTTGAAATGGTGACATTTTGGCCAGGTAGTTACTAATTTCACTAAAATGTTATTTATACTATAATATAAAAGTTTTAAAACTAATTCATTGCTTGTGGAATCTAGTAATCATATATAATGTATGAATGTATAATATGTAATCATATATAATTTTTATTTATTTATTTATTTTATTTTCCCCCAGTAAGTAATCTAGAATAGCCAGGTGATTTAGCATCAGATTTTGTGAGGTGAAAAGAAACTCAAAACCCCAGAGGAACCCTACATTCACAAGGAGAGAACATGCACAGGCATGCTAGACACAGATAACAACCCCTGAGCTTAGGATCAAAATAGGGACAGCAACACTACCCACAAAGGGTAGTATTCAGCCATGCAATATCATGCAACATTTCAGTCTCCTGTTAATATATATTTTCTTCCTGTGTGAGAGGAACTTTTAGTACGTTTTATGACTGGTAAAGCATCAAGAGATTGGTAATGCCTGGCAGTGATAGGACATTTCATAACTGCAGAATTTATAAATCAAAAAGATGTAAATATACACAGTTGCTGAGTGAATAATGAATTATTCTCTTTTGGCCTTTAGGGGAATGAAGAAACTGACCACGTTCTGCCAGACTGGTGTCTTTGAGATCTGGAGACCTCATTATATTCTCCTAACATTTCTCCAATCCATCAATCCCTATTCTCTATCTGTGGCTTGGTTTAAATTAGAGAATTGACACTGATGTGAAACTTCTTACCCACTTTGCCCAGGAAAGGATTTGTACCATATCATTTTGGAGAGAGAGAGAGAGCGAGAGAAAGAGAGAGAGAAATCACTATGCACAATGAGGCAAATCTTCCAAGTAAAAATATGTGAAAAGAATTATATTATGGCTTGTGTTGGCATGAATGCAGGTTGATAAAAAGCCATGCTAGCCTACAAATCAGAGGAGAATGGTTTTGTCTAATCTAGTTAAATGTAATCCACCTGGTAGTCTGGATACATGGTTGCCCTGACCTATGTTATGATTCATAGCACACCTCCTTGGCTGAATTATTTCTCTTCAACTGAATGTTTTCTATGTAAGTTGCTCTTAACAATTTGTAACCTACATTACCTCGTTTACTTTCATTTTATCAGATAAAAATCTTACCGGTTGTTATTTGTTTATTTCACCAAAACAAGATATGCTTGATCTTTTAACTAGATAAAGTTCTCTATTATAATGTAATGGTTGGGGGTAAAACTGTTATAAGATAAGAATAAGCCAAATATTATACAGATATTACTGTAAATCTATTTCCAATTTCATAAATATTCTTGGCAGATAACTGTGTCTATATTAGGCATTTATTTACAGAAAGAAGTAAAATGATCTATCCATTTTATCTATGATGTACTGTTAAAATATTCTATAAAACATCTTTACATTTTTTCAACAAACTTAAATTTAAGTTAAAATCTCATCGCAAAGACAGAATTTGAATGTCTTAATACCCATTTTGTTGTTTATACCCTTGGCTTCTTTTCTTATACTGATAACATATACTAACCCCATCAATAAGATAAAGAAAATCCAATGGTCAACTATTTTTATGACATTTGAAACAAGTAACTTTTATGACAATAATCAAATTCACTTAATCCTTTCCTACAATAATTGTGCATTATTATTATTATTATTATTATTATTATTATTATTATTATTATTATTATTATAATGATTATAATAATAATAATAATAATAATTATTATTATTATTATTATTATTATTATTATTATTATTATGTAACAGACTAAGCACACCTATGACCAAAACATGGTATTGG
>JAOVVB010000010.1:2906359-2930101 GCA_028570985.1 Heterobranchus longifilis
GTAAAGTTTTCAACTAGCAATAATCGCGCCTCGGATAAACCTCATAGGCTACGATACTGCCACTGCGCAAAGCTGACCTGAAGCCCTCGTAGACAAGAAGATGTACTCAACTGATTAAAATGTCTCTTCATGGTAACCAGTGAAAGAAACACGTAATTAAATTATAAAAACGTATAATAAACATCGATTTATCCACAATAAACTACACAGTAGTATAAACACAGATCATCCTATTAATTATTAAATTGTTTTGGAAAATGTGCAGCGCCAGGAGATATGCGTTCGCATTGCATTATGGGACACGGGCAATGTTAGCGGGGGGCCAATCAGAAACATGATATCTTAAAGGGAGGTTCTGTAACTAATGCGATAAATTTTGTTGAATGTTTCTCGCATTTTACACAATTTAGAAAACACAATGTGTTTAGAAAACGCATAGGCGTCGATGTAGCAGCTGTCTCCTGTTTTCGGTGCGTGAACAATTCCTGTTTTACGCTTTTGACTGCCGATGTCATCACGGAGGCGCGCAAAGAAGGTGCACGTGAAATGAGATCTTATATATAAAAATATTTTATAAAATTATATAGTTATATTGATAAAATAACAGCAATGTGTATGATATTAAAATATAGGTTATTTTTGTTTGTTTGTTCTTAAAAAAAAGTGAGTTCGTTAGTAAATGTGCGCCATGCATATTTTTTTTTTACTTCCGGTATGTAAAGGTCGCCATTGTACCATTAGATGGCAGTAGAACTGCATGGAGTTCCAATTCCTTTTTTCTTTTCTTTTTTTAAACACAAGTGAGTCATAAATTTTCCACCTAATGGGTTAGTGTGAAGTTATTTAAGGTGTTTTGTCAAATGGGGAACAATGTAAAAAGTTTTACAATGTTCCTTAAACTATACAATTTTTTTTACAAGTTGTTTGAGTGTTAAATGATACAGTATATTTGAAATAAATATTTACTTTGTTTAATTCTAGACCAAGAAATGTGGTCTGTGTTTGTTCCTTCAACTCTCCCATTGTCGTCCTTGCAAATGGTTTGAAAGATCAACCACCATTTGCATTATCTAAGCATGACCTGATTGGCTGTGCTGTCAAGACCTGTCCAATCTTTTTTAAAGAGTCACGGAGCCACATGCTGACAGGGACAGTGATTGAGTAGACAGGTAACTTCCATCTTTACAGAATGCTAGATCTTCCAACTTGTGTATAGTATCAATAAATACATGAGTAGTATGTCATAAGACTGTTGGTTATTAACTAGGTAATACATGTTCATTAAAGATGCCATACGTTTTCTTTAAATCATACGCCAGGTCATATTTAATGCTTACATAATTTACATTTGCTGGTAACGAAGTATTTAACTTTTTTATGTCATAAGTGTGCTCTTAGAAATTATAATGATACACACTGTACAGCAGAATACAATTGTCTCCATCAGCAATGTTTATAAATGTATCTTTCTCTTATAAATGGTCAGTAAAATAAATCTATGACATCCAAATAAATAAAATCACAAAATTATTATTATTCATTCCATCCCTCTAGGCACTTCTGTAGTCCAACTAGAGACTGTGGAGGTCAATAGTGACCACTGTATTTATTCCCATTTTTACGACCGTGGTAGGCCCCCTGGACAACATTAACATGCGCATTCACACACTGCAGGCAATCTGCATGTCATTGGACTGTTGGAGGAACCTGGAGGAAACCCACCAAGCACAGTGAGAAAATGCAAACTCTGTGCACACAGACCCTGAAGTGGGAATTGAACCTGGACCCTGGAGGTGCAAGGCAACTGTGCTAACCACTAAGCCACCGTGCCGCCCATTATTAGTATTATTTATTTAAATCATGCTAATCAATTTTATCAAATTATATTTTGTCTAGAACTAAGGACAAACATCAGAAATGCTTCTGGAAAACCTGAGTGACATTTTATACAACAATGAGCAACACATATTATTACATACCCAACACCATGTCACTGTAGTTCACTTTTATGGATATGAAAATTTTCTAAATAGATAATGAAATGAAACAAGTTAGAGAAATAAGGATATGCAATCAGTTTGTGCTGGAGGTTTTTTGTTTGTTTGTTTGTTTGTTTTTTATGTTTCTGTCTGGTAAATTAATGCTCAAACTAGGCATTTACTTGACAAAATATCACCAGAAGTATGTGGACACTTGGGCAAGCTCACCTACAGTATATATGCTTGTATAAAATCCAGTTTAACCTCCCAAGACTCTACTGCTGTGTAGATTTCAATTTTTTCTTATTGTTTCTCTTTATTAGAACCTGTTACTGTGAACTTAATTAATGTATCTAAACAGGGAGAAGTTTCACAAAAGAATAATACTCAATAGTCTTAATTTGAGAATTGTCTGAGGATTATATAGACAATATAGTTGGAAAAAATCATTTCATCATATGAGACATCTGAGTCTTAATAGGTTAATTTTAAGTCACTCCATTACTGTTATATAACCTGCTTGAACTGGTGCGCATTTAGATCAGGGCTCTGTGCAGGACACTCAGGTTTTCCACTCCATCCCTTTCAATCCATGTCTTCATGGTGTTGCACAGGAGCACTCTCATCCTGTGACAGCTTTGGGCCCAAAAAATGCAATTTATAAAGTTATGGTATACAATGGCATTCCAGACAATTCCCTTTTTTTTTTCAACTATGTGGCAACAGTGTGATGAAAAACACCTCATATACAGTAGATGGATGGATGCATGGATGGGTGGATGTCAATGTTTGGCCTTATGGTGTATATAGAACCACATTAGTACAAGTCTCAATAAAATTCAACCTAGTGTTATCTTCTTACTTTTATCCATGTTTTACGTCCACATATAACCCCTTGCTCCACAGTTTTAAATGTATGATTTGAATATCATGGCAGCCGTGAATGTCTGTCTCACATCCCTTAGCAGTCAAGTTGTCAGTTTGATTTTCTCTGGTGAGCTCCAGTTGTCTGTCACAATGACAGTGCACACTGGGGGTCTGAGCATTTCTAATTGTGGTGCCAGATTAGGATCCTTCAGCTCAGGAGAATGAACATCTGTTCTATTTTTTCACCCTAAACATTTCCAGACAACTTGGAGTCAGCCTTTGTTGTTGAAAAAAGTATCAATTTCAGAGGCTAAGACTGCTTTTTATTGATATATACCACATTCTCATATATAAAAAAAAAAAAGTTAATGTAAAATCTATAACATATGTAGTAGTTTAAAGAACACTGCTCCTATTGATTTTATGATTGGTTCTCAGACTGTAAAAAGCCTTTGATGATGTGATACATGTTCATGTACGGCTGCCAGAGGAAGGGGATCAGTTGTCAAATGTGTACTTAGTTTCAGCCAATGCACTTCACTTTACAGCAGCACAACTTATGGGAAATTACTACATTAAAGGAAATCAGTTCTTATTTCTAGTCATTTCTACTAAGGTCTACTGTTGCTGCAATCATAAAGACTGTCTTGCGTTGATCCCAGGACTCTTATACACAATCTGTTCACAATCTGCTCATACTGGACATCATAAGTTACTTATACTTTTCTGGGTCTTTATCTTAATGTCACAATTTATTTTCGAAAAATGGTGAAATGTACAGTATATGTACAATTTAGACTATATCATGGATAAGTGTCGACACAAGAGGAAATAGGTCTATGTTTGTCAGTTCTAAACAGTTTCTAAATTGAGAAGTTGACTCAATACTATTGTGGACACTGTTGTCTCATGCTAGACATCTCGAGGGCCTGGCCACAATAATAATATGCAGCTCACAAGACATTGACCACATGATACCACAGACCACAATAATGGAATGCTAGTATGCTACTGATACATGATTTAAGAAAATAACTTTCACAAGGTTACAATAAAATTGACAAAATGGTTTGTGTGAACTTAGAATTACAAAAAAAATTACGTCCTGTGGATGATTTATTGAAAGTGGTGATTTGTATGTTGTATCAACAGGATGTTCAGAGTACTGTACAAAATAGAAAGAAAGAAAAGATGGGTGCCTCCACAAAAGTGTCTTTTGTATTTTTTGTCAGAACATAAAGAGCTACTTTAAGCACACTTTTACAGTTACAGGTCTGAGTGCCTATGGGTTCTGCTCTACTAAAGTAAAGATTCTGGAATGAAATCACACAACAGCAATAACCCCAGGCAATACAGTGTAGCATTAAAAGAAAACTAGCCTAATCCATTCTTTTTTGTTCATCTGTATGCTTTGATAATTTATAATCACACTATCCTCTGCAACCAAGAAGAGAATGCGTTCATTTGGAGCCTGTGTCATCTTAATGTTTCTGCCTCATGATTTCTCAGGAGGTTTTCCATTGACACTATCACTTCTGGCTTGATTTTTAAGGATATAACCTGTATTTATCCACATTTATAACAGTGTAAGTTATGTCTATTGTTAAAGGTTCAACAGAAGTAAAAAAAAAAAAATTTTGGACTGGAATGAATTGAAACTGACTCACTAACAAATTGTTACCGTGTCAGTTTTATTGTAGTGCTAATGACTTTCAGTCAGTGAGTTTGTTCAGGATAAAGAGAGAATCGTGGTAATGGGCACTTAAGAAGAGTGAATGTCTGTGGTAAAGTACTTACCAGGTTATTTGCTTAGCTTCTTAAGTAGCATTAGCAGATTATATCATTTCATTGCCATCTGCTGACAGAAATCTGCAATAACACTGGGAAATGTTAATGAACTAAATGTATGTTTATGCTGTTCATTGCTCTCTGCATGATCTCCTCACTTTGCTAAAAGTGATTTTTTTTTCCAAGCACAAGCGGAGCAGTGGATCCTCACATTATTGAGGTTAGAGACAGTAAAAGTTTGGTGAGTATACAGGTATAGAATGCTATTGCAGCCTGCCAGTGCGTACAATCTGCTGGAAACACTGTGTAAACATGACCTTATGAAACACTGAATGAATCAGTGGACTGAAGCTCTACAGAGGTACAGCATGTCCTCTAATCAAGGCATTTCTGTCATATAAATCTTTATGTAGAGTTATCAGCAGTGACAAAATGTGATGTTTAATTCCTAAATAAATCAAACTCTGGATGTAAGACCATGAAGAGAAAAATGATTTAACTAATTGACAAATATATTGTAGCACAAAACATAACATGCCGGATTTTGGTAATGATCCTTGATATCGGAAGCAGTTCTGATGTGAGCATTTACACACTTGGCTTCATTTGCCCTTCACTTTCTCGATTATTTATGACTGATTCAGTGAGAGCAAGATCCTGTAGCCAGCAGACAGCCCTGATAACACACTAGTGCTCCTGTTATTCCACCCTTTCCTAAGTACGAAACGTTCTGTAAATGTTTATATTTTGAGATGGGCATGCTGGATATGGATTGCTCATTTTCTGTTCCATACATTTGATAGTGATACTGAGCATGCCTGAGAATGCCTCAGTGTTTGGGGCATTGGTTTAATGATTGAAAGGTTGTGAGTTCAAATCCCAGCAGTACCAAACTACTACTGATTGGGTCCTTGAGTGAAACCGCTAACCCTCATGTAACCTGTTCAGTTCTATCCTGTCTCAATTTGCTTGGGATAAATATGTCAGCAAATGCTAATGTGCACTGTTGACTAACAGGATAATTTTTCAATTATTTAGAAAATGTAATTTAAATCTTGCTTTTATACTACAGTGCTGTAAATTTCTCACATCTTATTGATCTGAAGGATTTATATAAAACTAGGTATCTGACATTCAAATCTCAATTTATATTAAGGCTTATTCTTATTCATCAATCTTTTAGTAAAGTGCATGAGTGTTTTTGTAAGCCAATTTTCAGTCAGAATTCAGAATTATTAAATTTTTCTTTTTATTTTGGTATGTAAGCACATTCCAGCAATAGGTTGTTTGCATGTAGTGAGTCCTACAAAATTCATAAAAGGGCACAAAATGAACAATAAAGGTCTGTTTTGACTCAAATATTTCTTATAATTTTATAAAAGAACTCTTTTTCGTCAATTTTTGTCTGTGTTAGTGAAATATCAGAAGGATGTGTTTTGATTGTAAAGTAATGGATAAGAGCCTCTGCTATATCTGCTAAATGTTGTAAAAGAAATATTTTTTTAAAAATCCATAAAAACCTGGCAGTATATTCAGGATATTATAGTGCAGTGATCCATGCAGATTATACGATCTGAAGTCGATCAAGTTGAAGTTTACGTTAGTTAAGTTTTTTATGCATACATTATACACACTCAGGAGCACGAGTAGGATACAAATAGTTTTCCTCAATCTAATCGATTTCCATGGATACCAAATTTCTTGTGTAAACTCTCATACAATTCCTTCGCATCCAGTTTGATAAATGAGGCCTACTGTTTCTATATTGGAAGCAACAATTTAAAATGACTTCACAATCTTGCATTTTTAAACCTATTCATTTGACAAATATAGACATACATATTTTGGTTGCGGCCAATGTCTGTAAAAAGAGAACAAATATTTAACATTTACAGAGAGAATCCTCAGATTATCCTCAGTAACATGACAAGCTGTATCTTTTAAATACTTATTACCTTTAATAACAGAGCGGAATAAAAGAGGGTGGTGAGGGCTGTCTGACAATTTTAGTTTCTATATAACATAAGTGATAACACACTATGAGGAGGCATTCAAGTCAAACTTGCGATGAAAATCTTGGCAATTAAGGCATAAAAACAAATAAAAATTTTACAAAAGCCTTTAAGCACAGTACAGTGATAAGACTCTGCAATAAATGGTGCAAATGTTTCAAAGAAGGCTGTACAGTATGCCCTGAATGATGATCCCAGCTGATCCCGCTCTGGTCGTTCCCATGAATGTTTAGTGAGTGGAACTCTTGATCCCTGAAAATGGATATTTTGTCACCAACTTGCGGAAGAGACACCTCTGTCTGTGGGAACTGTCATTCACACAATTATTCACAAAGATATCTTGAATGTTAGGGGAACTCAGGTGGAAGCTACAGTATTGCCACATCCCCTATACAGTCGCGCCGTTACTCCAAGCTATTTCCACATGCATGGTCCATTAAAAATATTCCTGGGATGGGCCTTCGAGTTCGATTCCCGGGTGATGATGTAACCTCTCGCAGCCGGAGGCCTAGAGGGAGCTAATTGGCCGAGTTCTCTCAGAGGGGAGGGATGAGAGGTACTTAGTACTTCCACATTAATCATGGTTCTACAGCCAATCACGGCCTCTGTGAGCTCACGCAAGGGCACAAGCACACACACACACACACACACACAGATACACACATGGACACACCTCCAAATTTTTTGTTTTTTATTGTGTAAAAACATTATAAAAATCATCTGATCGTAACAGGTCTCAGTACTAGGCAAATACAACCTGAGACAAAAAAAACAAGACAAAGTTTTTGTGCCAGTATTTATTTAACAAAAATGAAAAAGTACGTCCTTACTGCTTTCAAAGGATTTAAGAGAGTAAGTTGCAACCAATGCTGCTAATCATAAGCTCTTTAAAGCGCAAGCAGTACAGATATGTGCCCGCAACTCAGCACAGATCAATGAGGTGTACCTCTATAAAAGAAGAAGTTTTTAGCAGTTTGGAGCATTCAGGTGTTTGTTTGACACAATACCAAGAGGGAAAGACATATGCGGTCTTATGAGTGAAGCAATTGTTGCTGCTCATCAATCTGGAACAGGTTATAAAACCATTTTCAAGCAATTTGGAGGACAACATTCTAGAGTGAGAAAGATTATTTACTAATGAAAGGCATTCAAGACAGTTATTAATCGTCCCAGTACACTCAGCCCAAGGTCAAACTGTGCAATGCTCAGAGAAATACCAAAAAAACACCCAAGAGCTACAGCCCTACAGGCCTCACTGGACATGTTAAATCAAGTACATGACAGCACAATTAGAAGAAGACTGAACAATACGGTTTCTTTGCAAGGGCTACCAGGAGAAAGTCTCTTCTGTCTAAAATGAACACGGAAGCACGAAACTGAATCTGAACAAAGATGGCTGGAACAATATCCTACGGTCAAAAGAAACCAAAATGGAGTTGTTTGGCCCTAATGTGCAGTGCCATTTTTGACAAGAAAAACAAACAGCATTTGCAGCCACAGTACCTGAATGAGCTACAGTATATACCAGAGTGTTCTAGAGGCAAATGTGAGGTCATCTAAAGCTAAAGCTCGGTCAAAATTGGGTCAAGCAACAGGACATTGATCCAAAGCACACCAGTAAATCTACATCAGAATGGGTGAAAAGAGAAGTAAGCTTTTGGAATGGCTTAGTCAAAGTCCAGGCCCTATTAAAATTCTGTGGCAGGACCTTAAGAGAGCTGCGCAATGTTGTGAAAAAGAATGGGCTAAAATTCCTCCACAACAATGTGTGAGACTGATAAAGTCATACAAGAAACAATTACTTCAAGTTATTACTGCTAAAGGTGGATCTACAAGTTATTGAATCATGGGGGTGTCTCAAGTTGTATTTGCTCAGTACCAAGACCTGCTATGATCAGAGAGGGTAGTAATATTTACACATGACTGTAGATGGCATGTCACCCTGTGATGATGTGAGATGGAGTACCCTGACGACCCTACCAAGCACATCATGAGGACAAATTGCTATGGCATAAGTAGACTGCAAAACTTTGTAGAACGTACCTAGGTACAGTAGGAAGATAATACGCTTCAGTGTGGTTAATATATTACACCACTCTGTCATTGATTTTTTTTTTTTCGTATAACAGCACAGCACGGTGGTGTAGTGGTTAGTACTGTCGCCTTGCACCTCCAGGGTCCGGGTTTGATTCCCGGCCAGACTTGATTTCCGACTCTGTGTGCATGGAGTTTGCATGTTCTCCCTGTGCTTGGTGGGTTTTCTCCCACAGTCCAAAGATATGCAGGTTAGGCTAATTGGTGTGCCCAAAAAATTGCTGTTGTGTGTGTGTCTTGCGATGGTTTGGCACCCTGTCCAGGGTGTACGCTGCCTCGTGCCCTAAGTCTCCTGGGATAGGCTTCAGGTCCCCGCAACCCTGAATACAGGATAAAGCGGTATAGATGATGAGTGAGTGAGTGAGCACAGCTGGTCATGTTTTATTACTTAAAAAATATACATCTCTAAATCTATTTTGTCATCCTAATTTCGTTTAAATAAAGATATTTAAAATAAGCAAAATACCATAATTAGTCAATATAATATTTTCTATTTAAAGCCTAAAGTCTATAAATACATTTAACAATCTAACGTTTCTTTTTTCAAAAGAAAATACTAGATAAACCATATTCCATATATTTTTACTTGATAAGATGATCCTTTTTGGCAGTGTTGGTTTGATTGACAGGCATACTTTGTTGACAGTGAAAATGCAATTGCAAACAGACATGCAAAAGTGGTTTATTTTGGCAGGGTTAAAGCATGAGGATAAGAGTGCAATAGCATCTGCAATGATTTATATGGCTTTTTTAATAGAGAAAAATCATACTTTAAATATTGAACATGAAGTGACAAATGAAGTTTGTGTTATTAAAATAAATTTTCAATGTAAATATGTTTTGCAGTAGAATTGAAATCATTTATTGTGATTAAATGATACGCAAACACACGGGAAATATAAATGTCTAATTAGCATTTGAATCAAGTCAGGAATATGTCAAATTATTTTTAAGCACAAAATTTATCAACTAAACAAACAATTTAGCTCTTGCACATTAATGACAAATAAGAAGGGAAAAAATACCCAAAGAAGCCCAGCTGCTTTAATGTCTGTTTATTTCAAGGTGGCAAATAAACAGAGAAAAATTCAATTTACAGAAAAAGATTTTATGTTTCAGGTTGGCTGCATAAAGTGCCCAGTATATGTGACTAATCATTATGCGTTTATTTGGACTTCATAACTTTAAAAGAATTTTATAATCAGGGTTTTTAGTATGAGAATCATGGTTTGGTCTAACTATTCGGGCAAAACTAAAAACTAAATATTTGATTGGACTTTATCTACTTATTATTCCTTCTTAATGCAAATTTAATGTATAAGTTTGTATCCTAACAACGCCATAATAATTTGAGGCTGGAAAGTCAAAAGAGTCAAATTGACCATGCATTCTGTGTTTGGAGAGGCATACTCGCTCTTCTGCCAGTCACAGGTGACAGAAGGCAGATAACTCTTTCCTCAGA
Source organism: Heterobranchus longifilis (assembly GCA_028570985.1). Lineage (NCBI taxonomy): Eukaryota > Metazoa > Chordata > Actinopteri > Siluriformes > Clariidae > Heterobranchus > Heterobranchus longifilis. The sequence continues at coordinate 2,916,562 of JAOVVB010000010.1, forward strand.
GTGTGTTACGCTGAATGATCATGAGCAGCATGAAAAAGATGCTGTTTGTGGCTTCACTCATAGGAAGCATGTGTTAGCCTTTACCCTGTTGGATTAGTGGCTGTTGAACATCTGAGGGAGAAAAAAATATAAAAACATATACAGTACAGTGTAAAGGTCTTGAGCCACACCTCAGGTCTTCACATTAAGTTTGATTCAATTATGTAGATTAAATTAAATAAATTGAAGAAATATTTTACTGCAACAGGCTGCAAAGTGCCTAAAGATAGAATTTAAATATTTGTTGTCTATGGAAAAACCTTATTTCCCCTCTCATCTGTTCCAATCATACAGCATACAGCATCACCAGTACACTAATCACTTGCCTGATCATCTGTGTTTCTCACAGTTCATGCCTTAAGTTAGGGGGTTTTAATGCTTGATTGATTCATCACTGTGTGGCTTAACAAACAAAAAGCATTCTTTTGAATTTGGTCATGTACAGGGACTGGACTGAAAATGAGAGACAAAAAATATTTTTCAGGACTAAAAAAAAACAAAAAAAAAGTCTGGCTATTTGGAAGCAAATATGAAAAAGTGAGGGGTGACTCAAGAGAGAGAGCGAGAAAGAAAGAAAATCTGGTAATTATATTGTATTGTATTGTACTGTATTTACAGTATGTTTAACATATTAGCTAATGTTAGGGACATCGTCTAAGATAAGATTACTTTTAGGAAATTAAAACTTCCTAGCTGCCTATCCATATTGAGTACCTGTATACAGCATTTATAAAGATATCAGTTTACTAGCTTAAACCACTCTCACTATTTAATATATAAGGTATAGCTAGTTATATATAGCTATTTATAGCTATTTATATGTTTATGTTTTAAATATGCATCAATACTGAATCAGCCAAGCTGTTACCACAACAGTGCTGTATTCTAAGTTCTGAATGGTCCAACTATAGTTCCAGCTGCAAAGCCAATCACAGACTTATATTAACGTGCTCGTTCTAACATTATGATTTTGATAGTAACATCTTGAGCAAAGACAATTCACATAAACAGGTTTTTTTTTAAGTCTTATTGTTGATATGCAGTAGTAACAAAAAGTTTTGAGACTAGTTTTGTAACACACAGCACAAAGCTGACGCAAAGTCACAGGGAGCATCAAACTTCATAAGTCAGTGTGCCAAAGGACATTGTCCTGCGTACATCGGGAGCTCTGTAACTGGTGCTATTCTGACCATGTGCATTACCACATCTGCGATTGTCATTATTCAGCAAGTTACAGTAATGCTGCAATGAGTCGCAAGGTGTTTTGAGTGGCACACATGCATCGAGGGATTCAGGAAGACCTTTAACAAGCTCAGCGTCCGAAAATGTCAAAACCATTCTTGTGCATGATGGTCATCGGAGAACAATGTACAACATTGCTGCCATTGTTGTTGTGTCATAAGGAACAGTCCAGGCAATCCCCATGTGTGAATTGAACATGCACCAAGGAAGGAAAAGGAACATTGTGTCGAAGTCTTCCAAGAACTCTGCCAACGTGCCGTGGATGACCCCCTTTCATGTTGAGAATCATTACCAGTAATGAAACTTGGGTGTATGGGTACCACCCTAAGGCAAAGCAACAGTCTTCAAAGTGGAAGAGCCCATCATCTCCATGACCGAAAAAGGTGAGACAGGACAGTGCAAGTGCATGCTCAATTTTTTCCCCCCAACATTTGCAGCATTGTGCATGGAGAATTCCTCCCTAGGGGACAGACTGTCCATAGCGAATTCTACTGCCAGGTTTTAAGGTGTCTGAGAGACGACATACGGTGAAAGCGAACAGATCTGTGCCGCACGATTCTCGAAACTTTTTGATACCCCCTCATACGGTTGTGTTTCTCATGAGATGCATACTGTATTTAGCCTTTTTGGAAGGACAGAGAAAATTAAAAGAGACTGGTTAGGGAGTAAACAGATGATATGGCATCTTATTTTAATAGATGTGCAGATTGTTTGTGTATTTGCTGTGGTACAAGAGGAATGAAAAGACTTCAGGGTAGTAATGACCCTCTAATTTGCACATCACATGATCCCACTATTGATTTTTCTCAAACAGACTGCCCTGAAGTGTTTTATTTAACTCACGTTTGCTAGTCTACACAAGTCAACCACAAGAACACTGCAGAATGTTCTAGTCATGTCACTCTCTGACTCACTGACTGACACCCTAAATTTTTAAAAACACATATTGCAAAAAAAGGACTGGTGTGTTCACTGTGATACATAAGTTACTGTAACAGTGTTGTTGCTTCTGAGTGATTTGTCAGTGCAGTGAATAATGACTAGCTGTCTACATAATGTAGTACATGCTGTAAGAAAATCTCCTGTACCATTTACACACAGAAATCGATCAAATCGTTTCAGTTTTTGACAGATGATGTTTGGAAGCTCTTTACAGTCTTTTTTTTTTTTTTGGCTTTTTTCCCCTTATCTCTTAAACCAAATCATTTTCCATGACAATTAACCACCAAATGGATTGTGTCAAGACATGGTTAGGTTTTGTTTAACCATGTACTTTTACTTTGGTGGTAGCAATCAGGTAATCTGTTTTCTCCATATCTCTATATTATTTGTTACATAATGGAACTGAAATATAATTAAATAGAAATTAAGTTTTGCATTGCCATTGTTCTTGCAGAGCTGAGCATAAAATGTGTAATGATGTGGAACTGGGTTTTACAGCAGTACTTTTGCATATAATAACTTTTACCCCCATTTGAAATACGAGGGCTGTTCACGAGGGCAGGGACTTGTGATGAAATTTCTTGTGAAAGAAGACATAAGAACCCGGTCGACATTTACAGACTTCAAGTACATGATGTTGATTAGCAGCAGTAAAACATTGCAATGATGCAAACATACATGCATGAATGACGATCCCAGCCGAGGTGGCTCAGCGACCACTGCGGTCTTCCTTGTGAACATTCAGTTAGTGGAACGCCTGATCTATAAAAAAAAACTGTACACACACCATTCATGAACACCACTTGCACATTACAGGTAATTCAGCTGAGAGTTATTTTTTACATCCCTCGTACAATCAAAACTCCTTGTTTGACTTGAACCTGCCTTAAAACCTGGCAGGTTGTGACAAGGAGATAGAAAATATAGAATCCTTAACAGCTCTCAAATTTTATCCCGCCTAAGAAACAACTTTTTAGCTATAGAAGAAGAACCATGCAAGAGTTAATAATAATTGGTTACTCAATAAACCCTTAAGGTATCCATTTAATCTCAACTTTATCATTCTAAAAACATATATCATTTTAAGCAAAAACAAAATTCAAATGTTGGAACATATTTACTGTAATGTGCTTCGGCTTCAGCTTGCACACATAGAAAACTCTACATGTAAACAGAACTCATCAAACCCATTAAAAGGCCCTTTCATGTATCCTTTGACTCTTAGCCCATGGATGAAAATAGAGCGTGGCAGATGGCAGAGCCACAGCACTGTTTCAGCATGAGAGCCCAGGCAGCACCCACGCAATACCCACTGTGCCATGAGAGAGAGAGGGAGAGAGATAGAGAGAGAGGAAACCTTGATTTGCATTCTGCCAAGCAGAAACATGAAAATCGCCCTGAAAAATCCACTTCCAAAACCTACTTACTTTAAATCTCAGGTTTCTAAACAGCAGAACTGTCTGCATAAGGGACTTGTAGGTTATAAGTAATAGATATCCTACAGTGGGAATGTACAGCTGGTTTGTAGTTTTTGCACCAAGACTTTTAGGATGATTGAGATAATAGCAGAGTTCTTACACCAGTGGAAATCCAGAAAATAACAGCGCTGCATAAATATAATATTATGATTATATAATATAGATGATTAAAGGGTCAATGCACTTAAAGGTTTCGTGTGTGGTGGTGGTGAAAGGGATTGAGACATGTAATATTTTCATCAGAGTTGCTGGCCAGTTAATTAGTACAGGTTAATTAATATTTGGATTATGTTTCCTGCTTTAGACTTTTGGTAACCTCACTATTTATAGCGCATTGGTACAGACCATTTTATCTGATCGGGTAAAATAAAATAATACCAAAATGGATTTCAGGTTTCGTTCAATTTCTTCTCTGCACCCCTATGTCAGGAACCAACAGATAAAACGAAGGAAATAAGCCTTTGTCACAGAGATTTTTTGGTGTGTGTACAGGAGTCAGTGAAATTGTATACAAGCTTTTTTTTTTATCCTTCTTCAAGTATTGCAATTTGTTTTTCTCGTACAAGAACTGGTTAAAAGAGACTGAGTCAGTGTTGCCAGCTGTTCCTTAGTACTACAGCAGATGCTGTCATGGGTAAACAAAAGCCCTGTAGCCTGTTCATCATGCATGCATGCACTAAACTCTACATTTAAATTTTACATCTGAGCATCAAAACTGACACTGATTTCAGGCTCCAAAAAACAGAACCTTTAGCATATCTGCAATGTATAGGATTTACAGACAGATCTCAGTGAATATTTTTACTGTCATCCTATAAGTATCAACTAGCTAGATCCCAGAGCTTTATCAAAGCGTGAAGTTAGTCCACCACAGGCACTTCAAGAGTCATAAGTCAGAGGGAAAAATCAGTGCTGCGCTCCAATGGCTTGTGCAATGATTCCAGGCCTGCACTTAATAGTATTCATGCCTGAAATAACTTACCTCTGAGTGTGTGATGTGTTTTCTCAGCTCCATTCCCCTCCTGCCATGGCAGCCTTTTCTGTGTCAGTTCTCCATCTGGTGTCAAAGCTTGCCTCCAATTTCAAAGCATCACAGAAATAACACCTATCTGGAGCACCGATCACAACTCTTCCACTTAAAAAGTATGCCAGGTGAAGAGTGAGATTGAATGTTTGGGAAAATATGAAGCCTGAAGTAAACCATGTGGTAAAACAATAGTTTACTAAAATTCCTTCTACCACAAACAACCAGATGAAATAAACTTTGAATCAAGTTACATAACTGGCTGTGGAGTTCAAGCTATATAAACAGTAGGGGGTGCTCACACTATACTGTGCTTTTGGCATACTAGAGGCTGCCAGTTCACTGTGGCCGGAGGTATCACAGGAGTCGAATTTCCAAGTATCAAGGTCATGATGTGATTGGGCAAGACCAGCCAAACCATGCTGATACAGCATCAGATTAAAATAGAAAATGTGTTTAAATGTGAAGGAGGGAAAAAAAGTGTTTTAGTATGTGCTGATTGATTCTGTCCTGCTATCCTGAGGACACAGGCTTACTTCGCCCTTCCCAAATGGATATAGCACTGTATGCATCTCTCTGTTTCTGAAGGATGTCATATGTTGAACAATACACAATCTTGACTGGCCTTGTTTCCTTTCTTTTTGATCTTATTAATTATCCTGAAGCTGTCTGAAGGACATACTACCTTGTTTCTCTGATCATGAATAACCGTACACAGTATATACACAGTGACTTACATACTGTATGGTGCTGTTCCCAAAACAGAACCCCCTCCCTCATCTCTCTCTTTATCAGTCCATCCCTCTTGTCAGCTTGTTTCCAGCTGCTTCAGCACAATGAACCTGACTCAGGCCTGTCAGTCTTCTTGGGGCAGTACCCATCTCTTCCCAGACAGCTGAATTTGCATAACCATAAATCACTTACCCCAGCCCATAGTAACACTGTGTACAACCAGGCACCAGGACACTGTCAGTTCAGATGAATGCCTGCTGGCATGCTGTTCTCCTACTACAGCAGACTTTTCTAAAGGTGCCCGAATTCTCAGGCAGAAAATTATATGCCTTACTCTAGGCTTAATAGAGATTGATATAACAAATAATGATAATAATAATAATACTTGCACTATACATACTTATACGTGTTTGGCAATTCAATAATATTGTAATTTAAAATTTGTAAAACCAATACGTTTACAATACTAGGCAAAGAACGAGACACAATAATGTAACACATAGTGCTGTAACAGGTGCAATGTGAATCTACTAACTGAATGTTGCAAACCCCCTTTGTTTTTATAATAAGCTCCACTCTTCTGAAAAGGCTTTCCTCTATATTCTGGAGCATGGCTATGGGGATTGGTGTTCAGTGGAAGATTCTTTCTGTGAAGGTTAACAGAAAACATGACAGTATCATCATGTATTGCATTTGTTATTGTTAAATAGCAACAAATCATTAATATTATACAGTATTTTGATTATTTGATGAGCATGGCATACAATACCTTCTGACTAAGATGTTATTATAGAAACAAGAATGCAGACTTTGGTAAAAAAAAAAAAAGACAGAGGAATATAAGAGGAATAAAACACTATATACAATTCTATAAAAACAAAAATATCACACCACCTTGGTTTGGATTATTTTCTTATATACCACCATGCATCTTTTGTGTATGATATGTAGATTGACCAAGAGCTCATTAAAGGATTTCCTTGGAAATTAATTAAGGGTATACAAAAGAAACATCAAAGAGGAAAATCTGATGGATTAATTCTTGGTTAAAGATTCCAGGTTTTGGAACAGACCTGAGTCTAGAAAGCCAGTGAAAAATTCTAAAAATCATAAGGAACTGATTGTATTTCGACTTTTTATTATTTCATGCAAATGCAAGGGAGACAAAAATACTAAATTAAGGTAAAATGAATAAAAGCTAAATGCAAAAGATATCTTTAGGGTTCTGAACATCACAGGGTCTTAATCTTTTAGAGGAAAGAATGAATAAGAAGAAGCAGTAGAAGACTGGGGTGGTTAGACTGGGGGATGAATGTGTAGGGAGGAGACAGAGTGATAACTCCTAAAGAAGTAGCGCCATAATCAATAAGTACAGCATGGACTCAGCGAGTGATATACATTTGTGCCAAAAAATATTGATTGCAAACTTCATATTTACAGCCACACTGTGGGGCAAAGAGTACTGCAATATATTGCTCATGACTCACAGAGATCAACTTCTCACTGTCCCATTAGGGTTCGACGGATCCCTCCCAGGCTGTTAAACTCTGACAGGTGACTGAGGCAGCAGATTCAATTTGGCTCACTGTACACTATTAAAGAGTGAAAAAAATCTTGGTGAGACACTTGCTTATCTCACCAAGGAAGCAGCCAAGGAAATTTGCTATAGAGGATCTAGGTCAAATCATATAACATATAATTAAGATCAAGCATGGGTTGAATAAATGTGGGTATATTACATTTGTTTCTATTTTAAAAGTACTATTAGTTAAGGATTAGTTCCACATTTATAAATGATGTACTATGGCTTAGATTTTTTGAAAGAAAACCATGGCTTATGAAAGCACATTTAAGTTTTCTACTTTAAAAACATCTCATGGGCAAATCCTTCACGCCGGATAATCAGAAATAATGCCAAGTCAATATTTTAATCAGAGGTTCAGGTTTAAATGGCTGATTTGTTAAGACAGGCTTAAAATGAAGTCATGCAACATGACACGAATTAAAATGAAACTCAGATCAACAATTCATTGATTAGATCATCCCCGGAGTCTTACCAGGAGACCCTGACCAGAATGAACCGCTTACTGAAGATGAATGGATGGATGGATGATTAGTCAGGTTTAGCACGTCTCGGTATGATTAAAGAATGACCCAGAAATCATACAAAAGACTAATCTTATTTTATGTGTGCAAATAATTCTGTGACTTTAAAAGGAGTACTGTAAAGGAATGAGATAAAAAGAGCAATGGCCTAAAAGCTTCAAGGCCACTCAGAGCCTCCTCCAGAGCAGTGAGAGTTAAAGGAGAGCTCATTCGTATGTTTCTATGGTAAAGCTTAATTTGTTTGCCTTTTCCATCGGTTACATCTCTCCCGGCACTCTTCACCACGGAGAGAAGAGAGGAGAGAACAGCTCCTAGCCCTCTCTCTCTCTTTTTATCATACACACTCCCTCTCTCTTATGCCTTCTCAGACTTTCTCTCCCTCTTTCTCACTCATCTATCTCTCCCTCCCTTCATCTCACACACTCGCGCTCTCTCTCACTCACTCTCAGACTCTCTCTTTCTCTTCTTCCTTTACTCTTCACTCACTCGCTCTCACTCTCCCACTCACATACCCTCTCTCTCCACCTCAAGCTCACTCACTCTCAGACTCTCTTTCTCTCCCTCCTTCGCACTATCTCTCTCTCTCTCCATCTTACTCAACCCCTCTCTCTCACACCCTCTCAGATTTTCTCTCCCTCACTATCTTCTTACTCATCTATCTCTCCCTCCCTTTATCTCTTTCTCTCCCTCAGACTTTACTGTCGCACTCCTTTCACTCTCCTTCCTTCATTGTCCCTACCTCCATCTCTTTTTCACCCAACCTTTCACACACTCCCTCTCTCTCAGATTCTCTCTTGCTCGTTCTCCCTCTCTCCCTCCCCCCTCTCTCTCTCTCTCTCTCTTTTAGACTCTCTGTCTCTTTCCCTCCCTTTCACACACACACACACACACACACACTTTCTCTCCCTTCCTCTCCCTCTCTCTTTGCCCCCACCGTCTTGTTTTCAGAGCAGCAGGCAACACTTCTCCTCCGTATAGGCTACGTTAACGGCGGGTAGCCCGGATGTGGATGCGAGCAGGTCTCGCCTCCGTCGGTATACACACACTCTCTCACACTCACTTACGCACTCACACACACACACACACAGACAGCGAGCACACCTGGACGCGTCATGTGACCCGCTACCTGGGCGTGGAGAGAGAAAAACTGACTGTTATTCTGCCTCGATGCTTTTTTGTTCTTACTGAATGGGAGGTTCAGGCTGTGACTGCGCTCTGTGCCCAGTGCTGCTTCTCTCCCTGCTAAAGTAACATGTGAACTTTTTTTTTTTTTTTTGGCGACATTTTTGGGGGAATTTATTTCTCGCTTTGTTTATTTCGCTTCTTTGTATTTTTTGAACCAAGCCGCTATTTGGAGGTGTTTGTGCCGCTTCAGCCAAGGTGAGTAGAGTGGGGCGTGTGTGTGTGTGTGTGTGTGTGTGTAACTGAAATGATAGTATTGCGCGCTTTTTCAAAACAGAAAGTAGCAAAGGCGCGCGGTTCATACACGTCTTTTTTTTTAAAGCTTTGTTTTGCGAGTTGGTCTCGTGCATCAGTCGCGTGCATCATTAGGACAGGCTGCGCGTGAAGTGTCACATGCGCGCGCGTGTATTACTGCCACGTTGGGCGGCTTCCTACTGTATCTGTTTATTGTGCCATATTAATGCCCATTTGGTGCTCCTGGGACAGTAGACATAAACATGGTCTTACATACCCAAGTTTATGGTCTCTGGTAGACCTGGGAAGTGTTCACGCCGTGATTGAAATGGAAACAATGCATCCCGACGTGTGTGACTGCTCCCCAACACAGGTTTTGTTGTGTAAAGGCTTTCCATTTTTATTATTCTCCATGATCAAAGTCAACACTTCTGCTATTCTACAGCATGAGTGATGTCCTACAGTGTGTCAAACTTTACTTCCACCCACATGAATATACAAGATTCCGATTCAGAACTAATCCTTAAACTTGTACCACAAATAAAAATGAAAGGAAAGAAAGTTTCGTCTTCCAGATATTTCTAAAAGTCCAGTTGCTTGGATGATGCTGAACATCCAGCAATGAACTCCCAAAGCTTCCAGCCTCATGCCGCTTCCTCTCATATTGTATATTGTACTTATGAGATACCAACAAGAAGGCGGCGACGAACGTGGCATATTCGTTATCATGATTGCCTTGTACCTGCATGAATGGAGGTTTGAATCTCATCTCCATTCTGTGTGAGAAGCTTGTGTGGTCTCCCTGTGTTTGATGGGTTTCCAGACAATTCAAAGACATGTGTTGTAGGCTGATCAGTGTTTCCGAATTGGCAGTAATGTATGATTGGGTGTGCGAGTGTGTGTGCACCTGTAGGTTGCCAGAGGTCGGGCTAACTTCCCTAAAAAAATGACCTTTAATTCAAAATGATAGGTCATTGTGGCCCACTGTCTCTTAGAGATGTCAGCGAGGATAAATGGAATGATGGATGGATGGGTGGGTACAAAAAGATTTAAAAAAAAAATCTTTTGAGACCGCGTATGCGTTTAGTTTTTTTGTTGCTCAACAAATGCTTTCATTATTCATCAGACTGTCTCTTTATATGCTTAGACTATCTGGAAATACTAATCTATAAGTGCCGAGTACTAGTCCTAAAGTTACCACTGTCCATCAGCTGCTTCCCGGTGCTGGATTCATCCAGCATGCTTGTGTATTTGTGTGTGCGTGCGCAGAAGATGATAGAAAGCTTCTTTTTAATGCGCTCGTTAGTTCTGGTGCTGAGACAAAAGAGCCAGACAGTAGGTCCCATTCAGGGATGTCTGAGGGTTCTGTGTCTCTTTGCCCCTGGCACCATGTACCATGTGCCTTAAAACCGAGACCATAGATCTCTGACCAAAGATGCAAAGCTTTACTATATTAGAGAAACTGCCTGTTGGGTGGGATTAACCTCATTAAATGATAACATAAATAAAATGCTGTCATGAGAAAGAGGTTTTACGAGGCTGCTCTCTTGTTCTTTGTTTCTGCGCGGGTGTGTGTGTGACAAGGACTGGGAGTGGCACCAATTGCTCTTACTCACTGGACAGTGAGGGGCATCCTGCCCAAGCATAGGCCATCTGTGCATGTAACTTTCTCTTACAGATTTTTTCACCATGTACACACCATGACGCACATGTTAAAAAAATTATCTTTTTTGTCAAGGTTGTTTATTTTTCAAGCTTTTTTTCTGCTCATGGAATAGATAGAAATGCAGTCTATTTTCTTATCAGAGGCATAAAGTGCCGATGAATGATTTCTCAATAACGCAAAGCTTAGAATGACCTCATTCACCTTCAGTCTCTAAGCTTTTTTCCCCTCAATCCTATCTCCATATTGTCATTAATGTCATAATATGTTCATTACTCACAGTCACAGTCAAGCAGTTTTTTAGTTGTTGAGTTGACCGCTTTTTTTTTAAACAACCCAACGTCTTATACAAAAGTAAGAACAAGGTAAGAACAAGGCAACTTCGTGTTATTTGTACCTATAAAACAGTGGACTTCTTGTTTGTAAGCCTCTTATTTTCCATTTCTCTTCTAGAATGGCTCAGTACAGACCAGGCTATACTTTACCTTCCCTTTTACTGCCGTTCGGTAAATTGCTGTCATTTTAGGATCCGTTGATCTTCTGCACGCTCAGAGTTGTTTAATTCAAAGTGAGTCAGTTTTACATTGAAGTAAAGGATGCAACTAAAATTGCACACTCAACAACTGATGTTTTATCTTGACATACTACATCACTCTTAACAGCTTCAGTGAGTAATACATCATATCACAAGCTCGGCGAAAAAATAAGAATCATGGTAAAGATAAGGTGGGCAACATTCTATTTTTTATATTAGTGTAAGCACGTTTACTAAATTGCACCAATCTGTCAAATTCTCACTTGGTCTTTTTTCATTATTAAGAAAATGATCAGAATTAAAAAGTAATAAATGTCAGTTTATAGTCTATCTAAACTAAGCTTGAAGCTTGACAGCATGAAGGCGTGTACAATGTTTATTTTTTACTTTTGTTTCTGTTTCATACTGCAACGACTAAACTTGTACTTGCCCAACTTGTTTTTTTATTGTTTTTTTTTTTTCCGTTTACAGATTATATCACTCTAAATAAGCAGATCTTAGTGGGTGATGACTAACACTTCCTATCTAATAAAAGCAAGCTACTTGGTTGGACCCCCTATTGCCTTTGGGACTGTCTTTGTGGCATAGATTCAGCAAGGTGCTGGAAACATTCCTTAGAGGTTTTGGTCCATATTGACATGATATTATGATGCAGTTGCTACAGATTTGTCGGCTGCACATCCAGGATGCAAATCTCCCGTTGCAACACATCTCAAACATGCTGTACTTATGACTGTTGAGGACATTTGAGTACAGTGAACTCGTTGTCATGTTTAAGAAACCAGCTTTAAAAGATTTTTGCTTTGTGCCATGGCTCGTAATCCTAGGGTCATAAAAGGATGGACACAGTAGGCAACAATACTCGCATAGGCTATGGCATTTAAACAATGCTTAATTGGTACTAAGGGGCACAAAGTGTCCAGAGAAAATACTACCAAATTTGTTTGTTAAATTTTAATCCTACCATTCACCTTCTACCATGTTAATTTTGCAGCAAAACTTGAGACTCATCAGACCAGGCAGAGTTTTTCCAGTCTTCTACCGAATTTTGGTGAATCCATGTAAACTGCAGCCTCAGTTTACTGGCAGGTGGATTTGTGTGTATGTGTGTGTGTGTGTGTGTGTGTGTTTATATATATACTACCAGTCAAAAGTTTGGACACCCCTTCTAATTCCATGGTCTTTCTTGAGTTTTATTTCTTCTACATTGTAAAACAGTGCTGAAGGCATTAGTCTTCCTGGGATGGTCTTCATGAGAGCCAGTTTCATCATGGTGCTTGACAGGTTGTGCAAATATACTTCACCATTCTGTTTTTGTAAGAACTATTCCAGAACAGCTGATCTTCGTGTCTCAAAAATGACAACTCATGACAACAGTTGTTTACTGTTTTCACTTAAATAACTAATGCCATATGTATTATTTTATAGTTTTGAAAAGAAATCCAGTATTCTAGAATGTAGAAAATAAATCCAAACTTGTGTCCAAACTTTTGACTGGTACTGTACACAAAGGAGTTCCCAGAGGTCTTGAGTGCTTGTTGGCTGCTTTCCTCCTGTCCAACACATCTCAAACCATCTCAACTGGATTTAGAGTGGGTAATTGCGGAGGTCAGGTCATCTAATGCAGCACTCCATCACTTTCCTTTTTGGACAAATAGCTCTTACATAACCTAGAGGTGTGTTTGGGGTCATTGTCCTGTTGGAAAACAAATTAAAGTCCCACTAAGTGCAAACCAGAAGGGACGGCATGTCACTGCAAAATGCTGTGGTAATGTTGTCTTTGCTGCAATTTGACCATGAAGGTCTCCTCTGAACAGTGGATGTTGTAATGCTGTATGTCTGCTGCTTGAACGCCGAGAAGCATTTACGGCATGTGGGCTCTTCTCTTAGGTGCTGTAAATCGGTGGTTTCTGAGGCTGGTCATTCTAACTTATCCTCTGCAGCAGAGGTAGCTCTTTGTTTTCTTTTCCTGGAACAGTCCTTATGAGAGCTAGTGTCATCATAGCATTTGATGGTTTTGGCGACTGCACTTAAGGATACATTCAAAGTTCTTGAGATTTTTGGATTGACTGACCCTTATTTCTTAAACTAATGATGGACTCTTTACTTAACTGAGTGTAGGGCTGTAGCTATCGAATATTTTAGTAATCGGGTATTCTACCAAAAATTTAATCGAGTAATCGGATAAAATGTACTTTTGCTTAATTAAACAGCACTGTAAAGTATATAAGAGAAAGATTAACTGGTTTTCTTTTTAGAAAAACCAACTTTTATTTTTTAAATGCGTACAGCATTTTATCAAAAATAAACATTGTCATTATTCACAATATAAGGAATAGCTTATACCCCTATCTCACCTATGC
>JAOVVB010000010.1:2930201-2942430 GCA_028570985.1 Heterobranchus longifilis
AGCTCAGGCATAACATATAAGCCTTTACTGACAATTTCTGTCGTTTTCTCTTGCTGGTTTCTTCATCTCTTGGCTCGCTGAGAGCTTTATCGCTCCCTTCCATTTTGCAGCCCGCAACTGAACGCTCCCTCAAATCAATACACAGCTAACTGTTTGCGGTTCGTTCCGCCTTGTGGCTGACGTAAGCGCTTTTTCTTCGTTGGTGTTTACTGGCGGCTTGCATCTGGAAGCGCACTTTGTCAAAAGCGCGCTGTCAACAAATAATTGCGCAAAAACATAATGCAAGCTTGTCAAATTAATTAAAAGAAGCTTCGAGCCAGAAGATGTTGCCTCGATCATTTTTTGTAATCGAATTACTCGAGTTACTCAAGAAATCTTTTCAGTAGGGGTATTGACACTTTACCCACCCTTCCTCTCCACAAGACACCTGATGGTCTAAAGCATGTTAAGAAGGCAAAAAATGCCACAAATTAACTGTTGACAAGGAACACCTGTGAATTGAAAACCATTCCAGGTGACTACCTCATGAATCTGCTGAGAGAATTTCACGAGTGTGCCAAGCTGTCATCAAAGCTAAATGTAAGTACTTTGGACAATCTAAAATATAAAACATATTCAGGGTTGTTTAACACTTTTTGTTCACTACATAATTGCAGAAGTGTTCTTTCGTACTTTGGATGTCTCCAATATTAATGTACAATATTGAAAATAACAAAAATAAAGAATGTGTCCAAAATTTTGACTGGTACTGAATATATAGTACATATAAATACACACACTGATCAGCCATAACATCAACCCCATCACCAGGTGAACTGAACAACACAATACTGATCACCAAATATACACCAGCAAACTGGTGATAGGATCATGGGAACCCAAAGCTCATCTGTGTCCATGATGACCAAAGACCAGTCTGACAGAAAAGACAATATATTACAAATTACAAAAAAAGTCAATACTGCCCATGGTAGAAAGGCACCAGAACACCCAGTGCACCACAGTCCTCTGTGCACACGGCCTAGGGTTATGTTATAGCTGATCAGTGTGTATGTACTGTATGTCTGTATGTACAACATATATACGTATATACAGTATATACTGTATATATATACTTGGCTCATAGTCATGCCTAATTTGTAGTGTTGGTCCACAGCTACTGAAGTTTTACAAGGCATAGCTTTGTTTTAGGCTTTTAGGCTTATATATGTTAGGTCCTGTCATTAAATCTATAACAGAAATGCTATAGAATAAAACTCCTTCAAAAGTGTTCAAAGCTCTTTTCTAATGACTAGAGGATTTTTGAACTGTGTCCCTGCTAAAGAGCTGCTAATGGGCCTATAAGAAAGTCTCTTAACCCTCCAGTGCTCATCAGTATGCTCAGATTGTAATCTGATAAGTCATTTGGATAGGATTGCTACATTTTGGATTAAAGCACCTGCCAAATGAATAAAAGTCCATTTTTTGAAGAGACAGAGTAAGTGTCAGAACCCGGTTCTAACAGGAATTAGTTATTGAACGCTTGTATTTTAAAGCTGCTTAATCCAGCTTTTAAATCCATGCCCCCTGGGATCTGAAAAACCCTGGTCTAATTGCACTTTTTGTTCCCCTACCAAACAACACGGCATGGCTTGGTTAATTAACCGTGATTCTGCATTTTGTTATTGTTTTCACTGCCAAGTGACCCGAAACGTAACCAAGAAACCATGCTGGATTTGGTTGCTCTTATTGTTTGAGTAAGAAGCATAATGAACAGGGACATAGATTGGTCAAACATGTAGGCGAGTCTGACTTGTCTATTGAAAAGTATAGCAGAACAATCTTTAGCCATTTTAATTAATTGTTTTTATTTCAATATTGATGATATTTTTTATACACGATCCACATAATGCATCTTCATGGGAACTGAATACTGTTTGTTCAGTGCATAGGGTGTAACATTGGTGTACATCCTACCCACTGATCTATACGTACATCAAAATAAACAGTTTGACAGCTAAATTTTATTTTTGCTTTTTTGATAAACACAAAGTCTTTTTTATTAAATGGAGAAAGAAGTATTGCTAAATAATAGAAAATAATATTTTTGCATGTTTTCTGTGAGTCACGAGGGAACTAAAAAGCACAAAAAAGGCAAAATATTATACCACAATGTTTTGGTGTTTTATAAGTGTAAATTTTGTGTGATTTTGCAAAACGCTATAATTCCATCTCAAATAGATTTGACACAATGAGTAATCTGTTCGTTGAGCTTTAATAAATAAATATAGCAAACTCATTCTTTGATTGTGATTTTGTATTGAGTGAAACAGAAAGTAGTGGAAGCAAACTAGATCAAAGAAAGGTTTTGCTACCTTTTTAATTTAAAATATTTTGGAAGAGAGCATGAAAAACATTTTAAACAACACAAAAACCTCAGTTTACAGCATTGTCAGCCTCCTCTACTACTTATAGTTTCATTAGTGTAGTTGGCCACAGCACCTTATCATACTTCACTTATGTGCTGTTTAACTTACGTTTGTGCATTGTCTGGCCCAATAAAATTATAACATACAGTATGTAGCTCAGAAGAGTAGCAAACAAAAGCAGACACAGAATCAAACAGCTTGCCACACACAGCGACTGCATCTGACGCAAACTTTGCACATCTTAAGAGTGCTGTAAAGTTGTATCTAGCTTAATTTGAAATAGAAAATAGCTGTTGATAGGAGCAAGAGGGAAAAAAAGAAACAGTTATTTATTTGGAAGCGAAAAAGAAGGTTGCACTAAACACTAACTCTACCACGGTGAATATAACTTTGTTCAGTATATAACATGCTGTTCAAACAACATCCAAATTGGATAATGTTTTATTTAAAAGAACATATTGCAGATTTTAAACTTGTACTCCATTAGTGCTGGCAATGGCAGCAACAGAATGTAAATGTTCTTTTTCTTGGCTTCAACATTCTCCAAAAATCCATTTATCTCACTCATGGTAACTGCTGCTTTGCACCGCTCATAGTTTTAATTTACTGATCATGTGACAGAAAGAAGCAGTGCGATTGGCTTGTTAGAGTGTGCCTGCTATTTGATCGAAAGTCTGGGACCTACCTGTTGTGTTTTGTCTAAAATATGGAAGTTCAAAGCTTCCAAGAGAATAATACAAAATGTTTAATATTTGAAAACCACTATTTAACCTTCTTTTAGAAGCTTCGAGTAGAAGTCTAAAAATTAATCTAATTTCATTTTGCTGTCAAACTATCCATATACAGATTGAGAATTTCAGTTTTCTAAAATACACAATTAATTATTTTTGTATGTCGTTGTCTTAGTTGCCTTAATAGCATATTTTTTTTAATTGTTTTAGTATTTGTGATTGCATTCAAGGAGATGCTTGTTTAATAGTTTGACTCTTGGCTGTGTATGGGTCACGTTCTGCCTTTCATCCTGATATCAACTTTATTTTATTTTTGAAGAAAACTATTTACTTGGCAAGTAATATTTTCTTAAATTTTGATTCTGACATCTTCATACTTTGTCACGCACTATGCCTGGATGTATCAGCCTGAATTTGCATAACCACTATTAGTTTAACCGAACAGTTTTTGTAAGTAGGTAAGATGTAATGTCTATTGAAAAGCTATTTTTTCTTGTCTTGGTTTATATACAGTCACAACTACTCATGTTTCTTTAAAACTTGTCCTAGATAGTGTTTTAAAAGTTATCTCTCACAGTGACTTGACATAAAAGGATACTTGATCAGGACATAAAATGATATAGTAAAGATAATAATATCCATGAATGGACATGAAAATGCCTGATCTTTACAAATAAGACTTTTTTGTTCAAAGCTCTTCCCATTTATATTCTGCTTACCGTAGCATATTTTTTTGGTTCCTTTTTTTGATCCGTTCTACTCAGAAGCTGGTCCTAGAACAGAAAGAAAAAAAATCTCTAAACTAATGAGGAATTTGTAGCAATTGTGCCCTGTAGTTCACCCCCACTTTTCTCATTCAGCCATGAGCTCAGTCATATCTGATGGTGGGAAATGGAAGAGATGAGGTGAGATCACACACATTCTCACACATACACACCAGCAGCTGGCATTGCCGGTGTGATCCAGTCTGGGCTTGACGCCCACTCATCGTCCACAGTCTTTAAACACCACCATCTTACCATAAACGGCATATAAGCCAGAGCACAGTGCTCTTACTTCTTCATAACACTCACACAATCATGTTTAGTTAGTTTTTGGTTGAGTATTAAAATTAATTTGATTTAGTTTTTTGTTTTTTTTCTATAAAATTTATTGTCTATATAAATATGCTATACATAATAGGAAAACTCATGAAGTGTGTGGGATGGATCTACACACACACATGCACACACACAGAGAGTCAAACTCAGCCTAGAGGATCGTGAGCTCTTGGTTCAAAGGGTCTGGTTACAAGCATGAAATGGTTCATCAGTGTAGAATTAGCCTCACAGGGGAGTGTGAGAAACACGGTCTCTTCCCATCAACAGAGAATGAGCTAGCAGAATGGCATGCAGGGATGAGATCTTCATGCACCCCTGCAGACATACACACTATTAAAATACCTGATTTGTACCATTTTTGGTTTTGGTTTATTTGATGTGCTCTATTGAACACACAGAGGGCCATTTCTAATATGAAATAATTTCAACATGCAATGTAGAATGGAAAGATTGACATCTGGAATAGTGTTGCTATTCATTTTAGCATTCCACATTTTTAGTATTCAAATATCAATTTTTTTACACTGGTATGAGTTTAACCCTACGGTAATTCTTGCATGTGGGTGTGTAGCAGCCGCTAATGTTGGTTTGTACCTTGTAATCTTATGATGAGAAACAGTAGTAGGTATATATGTTGAGATATATACAGCGCACCTCAAAAATTAGAATATCATGAAAAAGTATTTTTTTTCTTTTGTGGTTTATTACAAAAAGTGAACCTAGATTCATTATAGAGAAATCTTTCAAATACTTTTTTGTTTCATTATAATGTTTATGGCTTACAGCTCATTAAAATAATGCATTCAATATGTTAAAATATTATAATATTTAATTTCCATTTAAATAAATCACTATTCATACAGTATAAATACCATGTGTCTGTTGGTCTAGCTCAGTACACACATGGACAAGCCTGCTGACTTTTGTTGGCGGTTGTCCAGAAAATGATCATCGACACCTTCGACAAGCAGGGTAAGCCACAGAAGGTGCTGCATCAAATATATTCATTGAAAGGTGATTGGAAGGGAAAAGTGTTATCGGAAAAGATGCACAAGCAACAGGGATAACCAAAGCCTTTAGAAAACTGTCAATAATTCAAGAGAGGTGATTCAAGAGAGGTGATTCAAGAGACGATTCATAAGACGTGAATTGAGGCTGGAGTGAACTTGAAGTTGTCTGTGCATCAAGAGCCACCATGCACAGACAACTTCAGGAAAAAGGGCTACAACTGTTGCATTCCTAATAACAAGACACTCCTGAACCAGATCCAACCATCAGCAGTGCGTTACCTGGGCTAAGGAGACAAAGAACTGGGCCATTTGCTCAGTTCTCTTTTCAGATGAAAGTAAATATTGCATTTCTGAAGAGGCACAGAATTTTCACAGTTAGTAATGATCTGGGGTACCATGCTTGTTTCGCCAGCCAACTCACCTGACCTAAACTCAATAGAGAATCTCTGGGGTATTGTCAAGAGGAAGATGAGAAACACCTGACTCATTGATACAGATGGACTAAAGACTGATATGAAAGCAACCTGGTCTTCAGTAACACCTTAGCAGTACCACAGGATGATCACCTCAATGCCCTGCTTCATAGATGCAGTAATTTGTGCTAAACTCAACAATTATTGAGTGCATAAATGAACATACTTTTTCAGAATTTCTGTATTGTAAATACATTGATTGATACTAGATTTTGGACTTTTATGAGCTGTCAGCCATAATCATCAAAATGAAAACAAAAAAATATATGAATCTAGAATATATGAAACTTATTATTATTATTATTTTTTAATTCAATTATGATAGAAAATACAGTTCTCATTTTTTTAGATGCACTGTATAAGGTTTGGTACGTATCTTGGTTTCAGTGGTTATGAATTTGAACTTGTAAACATATAATCCTGTATAAGCAGCAAGCTGGCCATAATTTCCTATACACATAAGGAATGCACATAAAGGCACATATGTTTTTTTTTTTTTTTATCTATGTCTTGCTATCTCGGTGTACCAAGTTGTGCAGGAATAGTAACAGCATTTGGAAAATATATAAGAAATAGCAAATATATAGTGGTTCATTTAAGTGAAGGGATATTTAAATGATGCTAAATGGCACTGTTACCATTTTCTCCACAACTCTGTGAACCGTTCTTTTCTGGCTGATTACATGGGGAGGGTGAGTTCCTTCCCCAAGGTATGGAGTGGTATTAATAAAACAACATGGCTGCGCAGAGCATCAGAAATAAACAAGATGAAACTTATCTTCAAGTGTGTTATACTGTATATATAAGTATTAGATTTAGATTACTCAACATACAGATATATTTGTTTGTTAAATCTAAAACCTTGACTATACAGTCCATTGTTTGAAAGAGAAAAAGTACATCACTCATTCGAGTCAGCATAGCATGTTGCTAACATCAAGAATGCGGCCAGTTTCCCACTTCATCAGTCAAACGGTCTGAAGTCGGAAATTACATAATTCCAACTGGCGAATTACTGCTTAGTGCAGCGTTATATTTCAAATGAACCTGATTATCTGACCCTTTAAATCCAGTACAAATTCCATATCTCTGAAGTGATATTTGAAACTTTCGCTAGCATATCAGCTCTCAGCCAAGTGCTGCCTGTTTATCTTAATACTCATATTGTAAAAAAAATGCAGATATATGAACATGTACAATCTCGATTGGGAAAGATTTCAAATCACATACATTATACAAGTTAATCAAATTAATGAAGATGTGTGCCCAGCACAAGGTAAAGCAGTATGGTAGGATAATACGGCAGGATAAAATAAAAACATGGTAGGTTTTTTTCTTGTTACTTTACTGTGTCATACTTAATCCGCATAGATTCTAGAAAAACATGATTGAAAAGTTGCACACCAAACTTTATTGCTAGACAGTGTACAGTATGTAGAAAATGAACAGTTAACTGTCACGTTATTTGTTACTGAGGTGTACTCATTCAATTCATTGCACAACTCATTGCAGATTTATGTCAGTCAACTCATTTTATTTCATTAAAGTAAAAAAAAAAAAAAGATGTTTGTTTCTGATTTTTATGATAACTTACTAGCAAACTCAAGAGTTTTTTTGGGGGAGAGCTCGAAATATTTGGCAAGTCTGGTATTATAATCAGCAGTAAATACCACTGGATAGGTGGGTAAACAATGAATTATGTGATCAGGGTATGGCAGACTTTGGCATACTGGTAAAAAATATTAGAAATGTTTCTTTTGGGAAAAAAATAGTGAATTGAAGCAAAAATTCATTGTTTCACAACAGCATACCAGGAACTCCAATTCACTTCTGAATTGTTGGCACTGAATTCTGTTAGAAAAAATTTGTTAATTAGATAGATGAAGAAGGTCTAACTTCATATTATAATGAAGCATGCTTAAAAAGTTCTCATTTCACACTACACGAGCCGCAACATCATCAACTCCTTCTGTCTTGACGCCCTCTCCGGTTATACATCACACGCTCATTCAAAACTGAAATTCTTTTCTTTTCCATTCCGTACTATGTACGCTTTATTCGAAGACTCAATTAAGAAAATGAAAAACATGGATATTTTATATAACCACATGCGTACCTAGCGTACAATAACTCTATCAACTAATGTTCGACTAAAGTTGTAATACCTCAGTTTAATTCATCATTCTAATCCGAGCAGCCAGTCCAAACCCTGATTAGACATGCTTTGATTTGGCAGCTTTACAAGTCAGAAAGAAAGGATTTAGTATTGCTTTGTGTTTTAAAGCTTTTCAGCAGACAAACAGAATCCACTAGAAGCCTGTTTTAGCAAACGAGGTCTCTCTTTCTTTCCACTTTTTGGGAGTTGGGATGTAAGGGTGTGTGGGTGTATGAGGGGTTGAGTTGCATCTAAGCTCTCTAAAACACTGATGCAGTTTTTATTTATTGCTGTGTAGAAATAATGGTTTATCACCCATACCATGCTCAGCTGAACACACAAGTGCTAAATGATAGATCCACTTCATGTAGCCATCACCCACACTGCCACTTTTGTTTCTGCAGTGATGTTTCTCTTCTCATTTTTAAGAGGTATTACTCTGAGCACTGGAGGTTACATTTCATTTCCGCAAGTGTAATGCCTGTGTTAATCCTTAAACAGCAAATGGCTCACTTCTGGGTGATTTTTAATTAGCATGTTTATAATACTTCTCACAGGAAGTCAGGATGATGTGGTTTATATAAAAAAAAAACAGCCTAACAAAATGATTTTTCATTTGTCTCTAAGAGATTAATTATGAAGAAGAGATTGAATGGAGTTGTAACTACTGTGACAGATGGAGGAAGGGTCAGAAATTTGGCAACAGCTGGAAGCCAAGGTCACACCAGCATGGAGCGGATTTTGTTGGCATGAAGTGGATCAGTCAGGAGAAGGGAAATGGTTTTTACGCTTGTGTTAAATGATTAATTCAGGTCTGTATAGAGAACAGAGAGAGTTTTTTTTTTCTTTTTCTTTTTGCTTGGTCTATTAGTGACTCAGGAACCAAAATTACAAAGAACTGGGTCAAGTATAATATTTTTATCATCTCTTACATCCTAAAAAAGGATGGAATCCTGTTATATGTAACAGCACAGGTGACTGAAAAAAATGCAGCGGTTTGTTGGTTAAGATTATATTACCGCACTGGTCAGGTCTTGTATCTGAGGTCATTAATTTTCCATAACAGACAAGTTTAATTCCATATATTAACTTAAATAAAAAAAAATTTTTTTAAAAAGCACAATGTAGAGGGGAAAATAAGAGCTGTACTATATGGTTATAGTATGTGGACACCTGACCCTCATACTCATGTGTTCCACAAAACTGGAAGCATGCAGATGTATAGGAAGGCTTTGCATTCTGTACAATTATAATTTCCCTTCCAAGGAGCTGAGAGACTCAAACCTGTTCCAGCACAACAGTGCCCTGACACACAAATCGAACTTCATGAAGACATGGATTGCCAAGGTCGAAGTGGAAGAACTCCTGCACTGAGCCCTGACCTCAACCCAATTGAACATCTTTGGAATGGAATGGAATGCACCAGATGTGTTCCAGCGCCTGGCCTCTTGTGTCTGAATGGGCAAATCCCAACAGCTACAATCCTTCCCAGGAGACTGGAGTGGAGGTTATTAAAAGAGCAACATGAAACAACTCAACATTCGCACCAGGACAAGCATGCTTGGATCCAGCTTCTTTCTCACAACCATCACATGCAAAACTGTACACTAAACAGCTAAACCACTTATACCTGATTGCCTGTCATACATCTCACAACACGTGTGTATGTATATATATATATATATAGAGCATGTGTAACACTGTATGATTACATAACTTTTATTACTCTGAACAAAGTTATTCAGTCTGCGTTATTTATTATTATGTATTTGTAAAAATCTGGACAGATCTGTATTCTCCCTCCTTAATCCTGCTTTTGCTTGTGGCTCTTGATTCAGAGGTGAGCTGTGTCAGGGTCGGTGGGGGATGTAGAGGAGAGTCTGGATTGTGTGAGATCAGTGCACTGTTTGGTGAGCTGCAAGCCCCAGCCAGGAGCTGTTCGCTGGAAAGGGTCCCAGAGCAGAGAGAGTAACAGAGAGTGAGAGTAAGAGAGAGAGAGAGACAGAGGAATTCCAGCAATGTCCATTAAAGCAGAGGTGAACTGGGAAAGCTCAAGCATGTGAACGTTCCCCAGCCGGTCTCGGGCTGTTCGGATTTCTTGTTTTGCTGCTCCAATTACAACTTATTGTATCAGTATTATAAATCTTATCTTAATTTCTTTTTCAGTAACACTTTGTCTTGTTTTATCTTTTGCACTTTGTGTACTTTTTCTGGTTTTGTATTCTCTTTGTACCTTCCCCTCAGTCTGTCACAGTCGTTTTGAGATTTCCTTTTCGTTCCGTTATTGTTGTGCTCGAGGCTGGTGTCTTCGAGCTTGATGCGCCTTAAAAAGCATGTCACTGTAGCTGTGCGTCTCAGGTTTCTACAGATGCCTCCAGCGAACTGAGTGCATTCACAGTGATCCAAGCAGACACTCGTACCTTTTATTTATCCAGACCAGTTCTCAGGAACTACATCCGTTATCTACTTTCGCTCCAACTCCTTCAACACAGACAAGAGCTCTTATTGTTTCCCTGCAGTCGTGTGATTAGCTTTTGTCTATGTTTTACTTTAGTTGAGCCTCAGGTCTTTTCTCAGGGTGGTTATTATATTACAGAATTGTGTCAGCCTTATGGTCTCATGACAGTAAACCTAATCACAAGGCTGACATCACCTTCCTTGGAGCAACCACTATAAACATGTCTGAATATCTGCATACATGTGCCCGGTGGAGACAAACACGCCGCCAGGCCATGTGGTGATTGTAACTCGGCAGCACATGTTCACAAACCACAAAGAAAAACATGCACTTCTTATGTCTCAGCATTCCAAGTTCCTGTGTGGTCGCAGTCTGCTTTGACTCTGTCGTTAGCTTTTTATTAACGCACTAGCGTGAGTGATTCACGTCACTGATCTGTGCATCTTTCAGCCCTCTAATTACTGTGATTAGTGTGCGAAGGGATGTAGGTGGGGTCAGGCCACCTTATTACCAAGCTTTAGCTCGGGAAGCGGGCACACTTAGTTGTTATTCTGTTAAATGCCGAGAAATATGCCAAAAGTGTCTGCTTTCAGTTTTCTTCTCTGTGGTTAGTTTAAAACAGGCCGGTTGTTTAATAGTCCTTACGTTCAGTTTGTTTGCATGGCAGCAAAACATCAGTGAGAAATGAAGATGCTGTGCAGACTATCACTGTGTGTCATTACCCTGTCGTTTTGCTCCTGCAGTGGAACGAGTCTTCGCCCCAAACCGTACCCAGTTTCTTGTCTCCTGTCAATTTCTAGATGACGAGAAACGTTGCAGCGTGGAATGACCAAACAGCGACACAGCTGCCCCGGGATCTATTCCAGCCCTGTTGAGCATGATAAATTTGGTGTTCGCTGCATGCGGCTGGGTTGTTGTTGTAACAGTAACAAAAACTTCACATCAGTTGCTGCGATACAGCAGTAAAAATTTACCAGATCGCAGACCTTTTTTTTTTTTTTTACTTTTGTGATGTGGTTTAGAGTGGAATAGCTGTTCTCTCGCTCTTTGAGCTTCCCATGTTCTAACCAAATTCCACTGGCTTTTATGACTAAATTCTGTGATGGATTTAATTTGTTGATTTTATTTTCAGTAGCAATGGAAAACTTTTGACTTCCAAATAAACTCATTTCTCCTCAGGTTTTGTTTATATGACTTCAAAATTGCAGTCTATGTTTTGTTTTGTTTTTCCTCCTGGCTCTGCTGAAAGACATCACTACATGAAAATGATGTGTGTGTGTGTGTGTGTGTGTGTGTGTGTCCTTGTGTACTTGTGTGTCTATGCATGCTTGTGTGTGTGTGTATATACGTATATATAATATATATATATACACACTATATTACCAACCGTATTCGCTCGCCTGCCTTCACATGCATATGCATTTAAATAACATCCAATTCTTAATTCATAGGGTTTAATATGTTGCTGGCCCACCCTTTGCAACTATAACAGCTTCGTCTATTCTGGGAAGGCTTTCCACAAGGTTTAGGAGTGTGCTTATGGGAATTTTTGACCATTCTTTCAGAAGCCCATTTGTGAGGTCAGTCACTGATTTGGACGAGAAGGCCTGGCTCACAGTCTCCGCTCTAATTCATCCCAAAGGCGTTCTGTTCGGTTGAGGTCAGTAAAGTGCTTTCACACCAAACTCGATCATCCATGTCTTTATGGACCTTGCTTTGTGCACTGGTGTGCAGTTATGTTGGAACAGGAACACCCAAACTGTTCCCACAAAGTTGGGAGCATGAAATTGTCCAAAATGTCTTGGCATGCTGAAGCATTAAGAGTTCCTTAAGGGGTCAAGCCCAACTTAAAAAAAAAAAACCCCACATTTTAATCACTCCTCCACCAAACTTT
>JAOVVB010000010.1:2942530-2960728 GCA_028570985.1 Heterobranchus longifilis
GGTTTCCTCCCACAGTCCAAAGATATGCAGGTTAGGCTAATTGGTGTTCCCAAATTGCCCGTAGTGTGTGAATGAGTATGTGTGTGTGTATGTGTGTGGGCCCTGTGGTGGATTGGCACCTTGTCCAGGGTGTACCCTGCCTCATTCCCTAAGTCGCCTGGGATAGGTTCCAGGTCCCCATGACCCTGAATACAGGATAAAGCAGTATAGGAGATGAGTGAGTGAGTGAGTGAGTGGACTTATTGCACAGGTGGCATCCTATTACAGTACCAGACTGGAATTCAATGAGCTCCTGAGAGCGACTCATTCTTTCATAAATGTTTGTAGGAGTGGTCATGCCTAGGTGCTTGATTTTTATACACCTGTAACTATGGAAGTGATTGTAACACCTAAATTCAATGATTTGAATCGGTGAGTGAATATATATACACACAGGGTGTCCCAAAAATGTTTACATTATTTCGTAGTCTAACAACATAGCCAATTCTTGCTCAAATGATCTTAAAAGTTTTTCTTTTTCTTTTTTAATGATAATGACAATGTGCTGTTGAAATGGCCACCACGTTTACCTGACTTGACACCTTGTGATTTTTTTTCCTATGGGGCTATGTGAAAGGACTGGTCTTTATCCCCCCCTCTTCCTACAAGCCTAGAGGGACTCAAGCAGAGAATCATTGAGGCGCTGGAGAATGATACGCAAGATATACTACAGCATGTTTGGCAGGAGCTGGACTACCGACTTGACGTGTGTTGTCACAGACGGTGCGCATATTGAACATTTGTGAAGCTTTGTGAAATCGGTTATAAAATCTGTATATGTTGAATGTTGTTGGAATTTTGATAAATTAATCTTTTATTTTTCAAAATGAAGCCTATTAAATTTGGTTTGCCTAGGTCATATGGTTACTCAGATATTCATTGATCAAATGATTTTTTTGGCACACCATGTTTGAGATGGGAGAAAAAATCAATCCGATCAAATTTAGTGGGAATTCATATATTGGCACATTGACTCCAAAACTGATGTTTTAAAATTTATATATGTTTGCATTTGAGGTGGTAAATGTAAATGTTGCCATTCTTCTATAATACTACAGGTGCCGTGCTCTAAACTATTCGCATATGGGCAGGCAGCACACCATCCTGTGTTGGATCCTAAGTTAGTTTAAAATTGGAATCGAAACAAAACAAAATTGAATGGGGATAATTATAAAATTGTGATACTTTTAGAATCGCAATACAGATTGTATCGGAACCTAAGTATCATCCCTTATAGCACCCCTTATATTTACTTTTTTCCCCTAATCAATTAGTTAAAAAGGTAAGACTTCAGTCTTCTAGAATTAAAAGAACGATTCCCCGGAGGTGGACAGAACACAGGGACAAGGTCAACAGCCAGTATGCCGTCACAGTATTCTAATGGATCTGGGAGACGCTTACGCTAGCATAGCTTTTGCTTTCCGTTTAAAAAAGCTCTCAAGCGTTATAGCTTTGGCGACATGCTGCTGAAGCACTCTGGTGGTTAACAAGGTTAGCCCGAGAAGACGACTGAGCAACTATGGTTAATGCAGCAGCTTTGCGTTGATAATATAATATTTAATATCAAACTAGAGCAAATGATAGACTGGATGTCAGCGTAAAGGTCGCTTATAAAGTTTTTTTTAACCCTGTGAGAGCTCATTAGGCATCTACATTAGAAAGAAAGTGAATAGCAAAAGCTTGTACATGGCTTTCAGTTGTCGGTGTAGCAGTGTAACCCCGCTCATTACAGTGTTACACTTCTATGCCCTGTGTTAATCTGGGCCACTGACTGTAGAAGTGACAGACCTCATATTCCTGCCAGAGGATACGCTAAACCCTTCTCAAATACAGTGAGTCTGTAGCTGGAAGCACATAGCCTTTACTGAAGAAATGATTAACCAAATAAAAACCAGTGGCAGACACACAGTTATGTGTTTACTCTAATCTTTTGTACATGCCTTTCTAGAATACTGATTCTGTGGGAGTTGTAAGCCAAGGAAATCAGGAATGGTTTTGGTTTAGGTTGTGTTGCTAAAAAATAAAAAGAGAAGGAGGAGGGGAAAGAAAAGAATGTGGAATGCTGATGTTTTCCCGTAACCATGTTATTTTGGAAAGGAAGGCATGACTACGGCTATTAACTGTTTTTGCTTTTTCAAGTATTCTGAAAAAGAAAAAGATTTTAAAGCAAAAAAGATCAAAATGCCTATCTCACACATATCAGCTGTAACATTAACACATTAACACTGATGATCAATTATATACCAGTAAACTGGTGACAGGATTATGGTCATCCAAGGCTCACCCATGCCCAGGAGACCAAAGGCCAGCCACAGTCCAGCCACAGTCCAATCTCAACTAGAAAAGCTAATGTAGCACTAATCCCAAAATGTTTGCGCTGGCCACGAGAGAAAGACACCAGGATACCCGGTACACCACAGCCCGCTGTACACGGTGCACAGCAGGCAAAGGGCTCAAGGCCGCCGACCTGTCCTCCAAACTCCCCAGATCTCAATCCAGTCAAGCACTTGTGGGATGCACCAGACAAACAATTCTAATCCACAGAGGCCCCATCCTGCACCCAAAGGATCCGCTGCCAACATCTTGGTGTCAGAGGCCACAGCACAGGCCCTGTGGAGCCACGCCCTGAGAGGCCAGAGCTGCTCCATTGGCACACGGGGAACCCAAAACCTAAGTGGTTTTAATATTAATGTTTTAATGTTATTGCTGCTTGCTATTTGCAGACATCCGTTAATTAGATATTAATCTAAAAAGAGATTAAAACTTAAATCCAAAATTCGACTCGTGATAAACTGTCGCAGATGTTATGAGATTGTAGCACACTAATTTATGGTTGTAAGTTCACATGAATGCTTTTATTGACTTATTAAAGAATGTCATTTTGCATGTTAATGGTAGTTTTGTGGCCTAAAGTGTTGACTGACAGAACACTGGGATGAATTATAGATGCACTAGGACATACATTTCCCACTGATGCAGAGAGAAAGCTAACTAACATCTACTGATTTCAGTTTTAGCGTTATGGAAACGATAGCTAGCGGACCACAGCACTATAAGGAATCTGATTGCATATGAATCAATAAAAAAATCTTTCAGTTATTATATAATTTCAAATTCCTTGTATGTAGTCATGCAAGAAACTAGATGTTAGACATGGCACAGACAGGGGGTGTTTAGGAATTGGATTGTTCAGGGTGAGGTAAGGGGATTTCCACATGAAGAGGATTCACCGAGGTGGTGTGAAACAAATTCTGTCAGCACTTGGTTTCTTAGGTATCCGGAGAAAAGGTTGGCAGTGCTGTCAGGTTGAATGGCTCCTATAAATACACTCTTTAAGTGTCTAACTAAAAATACACCGCGACAGACTTCCAATCAATCCAAGAGTGATTGCAGCGTAGGCTGGAGTGGCTAATGCTCAGGCCAGACCACCTGTCGGGGCTCAGCGGTCAGACCTCCCGACGCACGCACAAACACACAAATGCACACATATTTACCGATCGGTTGTGAGACCTGAGAATTTGATTTCCTTCAAGTTCAGATGACAAACCCTTTGACTGAAGAGTAAAGCTTAGCGTATTGAGGGCAACTAGACATAGCCAGCTGTCTGTATTCATCTACCAACAGACTGATCGATTCTGTTTGCCCTGACTTGTCTAAGTGCAATCTCACTCACTGAAAATAATCCTGATTTAAAGTGCACAATTCCTTCAACCCCTCCCTAACACTATTTCACACTGCCACTAGCTTGGTGGAATCGGGCAAGTCAGCCTCAGATACATGAATTCGTCATAATGCAATCTGCTGGCTGATCAATAATTCAATTCTGCCTTCGAGGAAAAAAGGCATGCCTGGCTTCAATCTCACCTGTACCACCCGACCTTGCCCCTTAACAAGGTGGACTAACTCTCCTTGAACCAGGCTGAAGGTGTAAGTGTGTGTTTGTTTAAGTGAGACAGAGATCTTGTGTGTTTGTGACACCCCTCAGTATGAGTCCTCTCTGCAGGCAGTGTTTGTAAATCAAAGACATCACTCTCATCAGAAGCTAAAACAGGTTGAGTCGTCTAATTATCAGAACTAGGTGAACAGCGGGGACAGGACTCCTGCTGCACAAGACTTCACCATTCTTCAGCAGGTAGGTTGAGAACAAGGACTATGTCATCCATCTCATCTGCTCGTCTCCGCATTCCCCCAGAACTCTGTCTTTCTGCAGACCATCTAGAACTGACTTTCACTCAAGACTTTCTATTCTTCACATCAAGGTTACACAAGATGCGTGTTTGAAGCCTGGACGTTTTCTGAAGGCCCTGAAAGTTGTGTTAGATTCTTTATCTCGTCTGTGAAAGTTCTGTCTTTTGTGTCACTCAAGCTTAGTTCGGAAAAAACAATGACAGTTGTTCAGCTGCTTCCTCACTTTAATAACAACACTATCCGGGTTAGCAGAATCTCTCTCGCTCCCTTTGTTTGTTTCTTTCCTTTTTTAACTCCCCTATATTAAGCACACAGACATACGCACAGATGCACGGAGGAGAAAGGGAGAGTGCAGGATGAGAAGTGTCTTTGTGCATTTGGCAATCACTGACTCCAGTCGCCACTCTGCATTGGAACCCTTTTTGCATTTACTCAGTGCTTTTGAAATAGTATTTGGTCAATCGTGGCCTCCAAGCTTTGTTTTTCACTGGAGGGAAAAAAAAAATAATAACCTGCAAACTTTCACAAGTCCTTCCTCCTCCATCTGTTTACTCTTCACAGTTTCAGCGTCCACCTTAACCCTCATTTTGGCAAAAAGAAAAAGCTAGAGTTTCAAAGAACAAGGTGGAAGTGAATGCCTCAGTGTGCTGTTTTTTTTGTAGGCACTCATTTTCAGCTGAATTTTTATGGCATTTTTTTTATTCCTGTTTCTGACAGCGCCCCAAGGGTGCAGAAACCATCTGAAATAAATTGAACGATTTTGCTTTAAAGGGTAGATCAGCGCTTCCAGTTGTTGAGAGCCATTTGCTGCAATAATCAGAGATTTAATTAACGAAGTTAGCGCGGAGTATTAGTTAGAACACTCGCATCTGTATTCATGTGACACAGAATAAATAATGAATGATGAGGGTATTATTGTCATTGGCCAGTAATTATTGGTTTCATTTGGCTGAACAAATTAGATTGTTTTTCTCCCCTTGCTGGAATGCAAAAGATGTGTCTCTTGTTTGATACAGTATTGTTTTTGCAAAAATGTAATGCATCATATAAGTGCATTAATGACCATGGGCATAAGATACATTCTTTCAGTGGGTGTCCTGGGCCTTGATTAAGAAATTCACAGTTAGAAAGAACTTGTTCTAGTGCCAAGTAGTTTTGGTCCTGATGGGCCACAGCTTCCTATCAGAGGGACGTTTTTCAAAAAGTTTGTGTCTGGGATGGGAGGCATCAGTCACTAGCTTTTCTGATCACTCCAGGGTCCGGGAATCGAGTAGGTCCTAGAGTGATGGCAGACTGTAGCCAATTAATCTCAGCAAAGCAAAAGATAAAATTCAATTCAATTCGTCTCAGTTTTATTAATATAATGCTTTTAACAATGGCCCTTGTCACAAAACAGCTTACAGAATTAAATGAGTTTGAAACGTGTGAGGAAATATGTATAAATTATAATGATCAGATTGTCCCTGATGAGCAAGCCGAGGCAAGAAAAAACTCCCTGGGATGGCAATAAGGAAAATAAACTTGAGAGGAACCGGACTCAACAGAAAACCTATCCTCATTTGGGTGATAACGAATAGCAGGGATTGATTTGCGGCCATACTGCGTGTTAAAAGGCTAGAAGTTTGGTATAACAGGAGAGGTGTTCAAGTTAGTATGAAGTCTACTTTCCTTATTAGAGTACAAAACTGTTTGTGGGAATTTCCATCCTAAACTATTAAGCAACTGAAGTCACAAGTCATCAGAAAACAGCTGCTTCAGCCGAGTCCAAGACCATCTAACAGTGCAGTCTGGTCTTGTCCTTGGCAGTGGAGGCAGCATACCACATGGTAATGAAGAAGGTTAAGATGGACTCAATGTTGGCGATGTAGAAATGCACACCTGTGGCAGATTGAATTTCATGAGCTCCCACAGGAAGTGCATCCTTTCATTTTCAGGGCGCTGATGTTTAGCTCCCATTTGAGATCCTGGATGGTGATGGTGCCTAGGATATGGAAGCACTTAACAGAACTAACTGGGGAGCTCCATGGTGATGGGAATGGTGAACAGTTTTTCCGAACATCTCCACTGTTTTAGGGCATTGAGCTCTAAGCTGTTTTGTTTGCACCAGATCATCAGATGATCTCCCTGTAGGCAGTCTCATCACCTCTGGAATGAGCCCAATTAGAGTTGTGTCATTTATTAACTCTAGGAGATGAGAAAGAACACAGCCCTGTGAAGAGCCAATGTTAATGTTAAGACAGTGAGATATGTCACGAATCGATTCAGAACCCTCGGTGTGTGCCATTTTTCACTATTTACAGAGCCAAGATTGCAACCAAAGAATGGAATCCAATTAAAGTAGGTGGGGGTCACAGAGCATAGATGGATGTTTGATTGCAAAAAAAAAAAAAAAAAAAGGGTGTTTGTGGCACATTGCTTTGAAGACAGATGTCAGAAGGATGGTGTGAGTTGATCAGCATGAGTGCTTCCTAAAATGGCTTGAAGTTGCTTCAAGTACATAAACACATATTATCCCAGAGAGATGACAAGTTAAAATGATGGCGATATGGCCTGGAATGTGTATATGTGTGTTTTTCTACGTAAGGTTTTTTAAATAGAAGTCGTTGTTAGAGTCCTAATGGTTTGTGGGCAACACTGAAGCAGTATTGAATCATTTTTCAAGTACTTTCAAGTGTAAGTTCATCAACAACCCTGGCATACAATGCGGTACATTTTTCCAGGTATTAATAGTACACTACATCTCACTGCATTATGCAAAACTACTTCGTTTAAACTTTAGTATGGGATTCACGCTTCATGGACCTTATGGAAATTGTTAACTTGCTGCTTGAGTCTGGTGTTTAATGGCATTGTAGTGTGTGAATCATGCGCACATATTGCAAAGAACATGCCTCCTTTTAACCGAATTGATGGAGTCTCTTGGAGCAGCAAAACCATGTTAAAGAATAATCCAAGTCATTAACTGCTGAACCAGTCAGAATCAGCAATTATGCATTAGGACTAAGAAATGACTAATTAGGTTTTTTCGTGAGATGCACAGTTGTTGTTTAAAGCGAAGGTGGGATTTAGCAGCCTGACCTGCACTGTCTTTGTAATAGAAACACTGTTGTTTTCAAATGAACAGTTTACTTAGCCATGTGTGCTTTAGGGTTTTTTTTAGGCATAAATGAGTTGTCTCGCTTGCCGGATTTCCTTCATACCCCCCAGATTGTTTCTATACCTGGCTGTCTTCACCAAGCTGCCAACCGCAGATGGACTTCCCCGGATTCGCAAGTCTTTTTGAGATTAGACTCCATCCGTCATCTAGCCGAGAATTCAAAGTTGCAGCCAGGATCCCTCATCTGGCACCTGCTGCTGGCCTAATGGTCCCAAAACCTTCCAGCAAAGAGCTGCGTCAGGATTTTAACCTTAATAGAAATCATTCTGAGATGTAATGGAAATGGCTTTTCCAGACGCCTCCTCGCTGGAGCAGGTGGTCTTTTCAAACATGCAGACATATTTGAAATCGCATCACTTAGACTAGTTTGGAGAGACTGTGGCGATTTACTTTTTCAAGCAGCACAACATACGTCAGTTTGTGTTTCTCCTTGCATTTTTTTTTCCAGGTGCCAGTTGCTAGGGGTTATGTAGGACTTACGCCATCATGTGACAACTAGAACCCTGGCAAGATAACATGTGCCTCTTCCAAGTTACATGAAGCCTCTTCTTCTGGCACTTTCGATGCACGTGATTGGCTGGAATGGCTGTGGATCTTCAGGATTTGAAATTTTAGACAGTTATACTATTTGGAAGTCTAAGTCTGGAAATATTTCTTCTGGGGAAATCGGCCTGTATGTGAGCATCTCTTTACCAGTGTCATCTCTGGATGTAAATTGCATTTGTGAAGTTGCTTTGGACAATGTCTATAGTTAATGCATTTCAGGTTGTTCTAAACCAAGCTAGATAAGTAGATAAATTAATTTGTATAAAAAATTTTTGTGCCTTTATGTATATGCATGTGTTAGGCTTGCAACAACCTATTGTATGATAATAAAAAAGGATGACTGTTCTATGAGCGTTCTGACTCACAGGCACAGGCATTCACACAGCCTGACGAATGTAGTGACATGCAGTCATCCAACATTTTTTTTTCCTTCCTCAAACATAATTGCCCTTTATTCCAGACTTTTAAGTATTCACCAGCAATGAATCCAGTATATTGTGAAGCAGTTTGATTGTAAAATATTTATTGAACGTGTATGTGTGTGTGTGTGCGTGTGTCTGGGGTAAATCTTGTTTTGGGTCTTTTCAAGCTACACCTGCTGCGGTGTAATTAGTTTTAGCCACCTTTTACATGGCCTTTCTCTCTCTCACACACACACACACACACACACACACACACACACACACTTACTTTACATGGTCTTAATATAGACGTGTGAATCAACGCAGACAGCAGGTCTTGACATGTAAATGGGGAAGGACATGTAACGTGTTATCACATGTGCATTCGTTGAAGATGTAGCACGTTCCTCAGCATTTGGTAGATCGGAGTGTTTCATGAAGTTCCCACCGCAGTTTTCTTTAAGGTCTATAGAACGGATTCTTTCTATCCAATTCCTGGGAATCAGTGCTCGTCGTTATATTCTGGCGCAATGCAATTTGACCGGCAACTCCTCCACCTGTAACCTTTCTTGTTTGGGAGTCACTCGTGAACAGGCTCATTCATCACAAAGCCAGCACCTGCCTTTGTTGCCTTCATTAGGCTTTTACTTGGGACTCTCCTGAATGGATTAGTAGAGGCTCAGGATTTTCCCTATATTCATGTAAGAGTGTGAATGTGAATGTGGGGCAAAATTATGGAGCAATTCAAGTGTGACTCCTTTTACATAACCTAAGGAGAACCTCTTCCTGCTATTATTTCCCTCTTTCCTTGTCTTTCCCGCAGCCTTGTTTGTCTGTCCTGCTTCACATTTCATCTTCCAGCTTCCCTCATGTTCCACAAATTAGTACCCCAAAGGTGTAGGCCTTTTCCTTGCGTACACGTCTGCAATATAAATAAAACTCTGAAGCCCAGGGTTTCAGTTCTAAGCCCTTCTCCAACGTCCCTGATCACAGGCCACACACACTGATAACCAGTTCCCTCATCCGTTTTTTGGAGATGCATTTGTCTGCTGGTTTCCTCTGATTTTCATTCAAAGAGTGGATATATTTTGAGATCTGAGAAAAGGCCTGACTAGATTGAAAATCAAAGTCCTTGTCATCATCTCTTTAGGGTTGCTGTTGTTGAGTAAAAATATACTTCTCTCCTCTCCCCATCCTTACACTTTTGTTTGTTTTCTCGTCTCTGTGGCCACTTGGATCTGGCCACCGATTGATAAGCCCGAATCCATGAAAATCTGAGGAGTGATGTTTGTGTGTATGTGTGTGTAAGTGTGAGTGTTCAGGAGGGATGCAGCGGGTGTACTTGTTTATCTACCTCGCCTTTTCCAGATGGTGCACAGCAGAAAGAGTCTACTTCCTGACACGCTCTCATTGTCTCCCTTCTCATTATCGCCCGGCTGTGGGTTCTCCTAGGAATCTGGGCGAGTTTTCAGGGCCAGAACACACAAATCTACACATACCACATGATGCAGAAAGTGTGACTTATTAGCAGGAGAGTCACAGGAGAGATTGAGATGTAGATGAAAGTGTGCATGTTTATATGTTTTGCGTAAAACCTGTGGAGGTTAGGATGGAGCAGTTCTCTATATGAATATACGAATGTGTACCCTGTCGTAGCTAACAATAATGAATTTTATGGTTTCATTAGGAAACCCAGTAACCCCTGCTATATGACGTAAAAAAGAGTAACTTGTTAGATAATGAAGAAGCGTTTATAACAGATCTGGATATGGGTCTCATCAGCTGTTGTGCCTGGGCTTGCTCACATCATCGCGGTCTGTTTCATGCTCGTTCGTTGCTGTTCATTGACAAGGCTGACCTAATGTCCTCTGCGTTGTTGTGCTGTTTGACTGCCATGATCGACTTTCTCTTCGTTTTGCCGCTCCCCTAGCTTCAAATTGATAGACGGTCAATTTGAGCGGGCAAAGATAACGGCATTGTGTCAGTGGCCACCGATCCAGCTGTTATCTACTGCTTCTAGGCTAGCTAACAACCCAGAGAGATCCCTACTGCAATTATTGGCCTCTCTACTGATGTGTTTACCTTGGCTCGAGGTGTGTTTTCTACATATCTTTATGCCCCTTCTCACTATCTCTCATGGGCAGGTTGTCATTGCTGGTGGTGTTGCTGCTGGTTGGGGTCCCGTTTCAAACAACGACATTGCTATCTTTATTTGATGCTGCTTCATTCACCGTACAGTGAGAGGAATTTTATGGATCAAACCTGCACTTGTACTATTAAATTTCACATTCTGTCTATTCCTTTGCAGAGGTTGCTGACTTCAGTCCTGGATACCCCCTGCCCTGAAGACACGCAAGATCCAACTGATCAGCTAATTATTAAGTCCTTAATGAGCTGGAACAGGTGAGAACTTCAGATGGTTCAGGGCAGATGCTTCATAGGTCTAGAGTTAACAAGCCCTGTTCGATCTAATACTTGCTTTGAAATTTTTTTGTCAGGAAAAGATTCTCTAAATAATAGTTTGCATTATTTTCAAGGATTTAATGAATGAAAATCAGTAAAGGAATAAGAATCAAATGAAGTATTGCTCTGTGGGATGCAACTTCATTAAGTTGAAATAAAGAGCAGAAACCTTGTGTACTTATCATATTACATATAATAGAAGCTTCTTACTGATTTAAATCCTTTGCAAAACCATAAACATAATGTTTACTTACTCATTCGTTCTCTATACCACGTATCCTATTAAGGGTCGTCGGAGGCCTGGAGACTTTCCTAGGGTACTCGGGTCATTAGGTGGCCACACGCTGGATGGTGTGCCAAGCCATCACAGGACAGCAAAATAATTAGTTAAACCCGATTTTATTTTAGCGTTTTATTAACAAGACTAAGCACAGTCTGGACCGAAAATTCAGCATTTCATAATGCTGATTTTATTGGCTTGCATCAAGCATAAGAAAAAAAGTAAACAAAAAAAAATATATACAATTACTGGGAATGGGTTAAAAACTGTCCAACACAATATTAAACCCTGGAAGGATAGTGCTGAAATATCAACTGCGCAGACAGAAATGACTGATTAGAGATCACTTAAAAGCTTGGTCAAGTTGCATTATGCAGAATCATCAGTAGAAATCCTAGCGGTGTTTTATAGTCAAATAAAAGCATTGATCTAAAGCAAATACTCGTATATACAAACAGGACACTTTGTTTGAGGATAATAAGTACTACTTTGTTTTTTAATGTGACATCATTGGTCAAGTTGAGGAGACTATTCAGCATTCCCAAGAAGTAATGCCAAGTAGAGATAGTAAAGTTTTCTTTACAGTTATGAGTTAAAAGTATATTTGAATGTATCATAATACAACAATAATATCATAATATCATATTACACAACAGTTAGTTCCCACCAGGTAAACTGAATACCATTCATTATCATTGCACTGGGACATTTAACTATATGTATCACTCCGCATCACAGGTGTTGAAATAACCGTTAATTGTGCTAACTGTCAGTCACCAACATGGTGAAGGTTGGTCAGTATGGTACACAGTACTGAGAGGAGAGCAGCTACCTGTCAAAACTCATATTCCAAAAACAGTCACAGTAGCACATTCAGCAAAGAAACAAATCTGAATTTTTAAAAAAAAAGAACACTTTGGTGTCTTAATAATTGCTTCTAAGTTGTTCCAACTTTCCTCCATGTTGTTTTATTAATGTGAGCTACATAGATGACTAGCTTCTAATACATGGGGCTAAATCTAATACAGAAGCTGAATCCAAATCCCTCCCTTACCCCTAATCAAGGGGTTACTTCTGCTGGCAGGTGAAGTGAATAACATTGATTATCTCATGCTCCCACTGGCATCTGGACATTTTGTGCCTGAAGTTGATATGTTGAAAGCATAAAAAATGGGCATAAAAAAGTGTTGGAGCAACTTTTGTAAGTGTTTGAGCAAGACAAGGCCCAAATTATAATGGTTATATGACTCTGGGGTCAGAGCAACTCCAAAACTGCACCTCTTTGTGGAATGTCTGTGAAGATTCCAGTCATCCAGGTGAGGTTACCTGGAAGTTGAGTCATGTCAATGGGAATTCTTCTTAGTACAGTTGAAACGTTTCACTACTCATCCAAGTTCCTCGTATTTAAGTCCTCCAAGGTTTTATATAATAGAAGGTCAGAACCTACTAAAAGTGGAAGGAAAAAACAGTAACCCGGCAACAGGGTCATGGGCAGCCAAGACTCATTAAGAGACTAAAGCTTGCCTGTGTAGTCTGAGACAATAGAACAGATACTGTAGGTCATATTGCTGATAGATAAAGATACTGTAGGTCATATTGCTGACATATTGAAAAAGTTAGTGTTGGTTCGAAAGACGTCAGAACACAGTGTGTCGCAGTTTGTTGTGTATGGGGCCCATGCTGATCCATGTCCATCACCAAAAACGCCTACAATGGGCATGTGAGCATTAAAACTGGACCACAGAGCAGTGGAAGAAGGTGGCCTATCATGTGGATGGCTGGATGCATGTGCATCACTTACCTGGGAAAGAGACTGTACCAGGATGTACTGTGGGAAGAAAGCAAGCTGTGTGATGCTTTGGGCAGTGTGATGCTGCATTGGACCTGCCATTCATGTGGATATTACTTTGATACGTACCACTTACCCCACCTTTGCTGCTTCCAACAGATCGACATCAGGGACAAAATGTTCATCTGAAGCCTAATATATTCCACCAATTTACGTTTAGCATTGTAACGAGGTAATCAATGTTATTCACTTCACCTTTCAGTGGTCATAATGTTATGGTTGACAGTATACAGTATACAGTATGCCCATATATTAGATTTCTGTATGATAAGGTTGTGTTTCATGTTTTGGTTGGATCTACTTTGATTGTTTTATTGAATTAAGGATTAGAGCGGAAAATCTAGGTGTGGAAATAAGGAAAAGATTTTACTGTCACTGAGCTAAGAAGGTAGAAAACAGGCTGGCAACAAGGTGCGACCGATTGTAGTTACAAAGGGTTCAGTCTCATAAAAGTTGTCAAATTATTTTGTCTTTTTTTCAAAACATGAGAGGAGCTGAGTAGGCCAGGTTACCATAAATGTACATAAACAATTTTTGCTGAATTTAAAAGAGATTTTCAGTGTCTGAGATAAATGATACCTGCATCAAAATCAAAGGAAGGTTCCGGCATTATGGACGTGACATTTGGACTCATATTGGTGAACAAAAGGCTTAGAGCATGGACAAGCTGAGTACCTATGAATTAATTTGCATGTAAAAATATATATTATTTTATAGAGAAGAATATGCTTTGAATGCAACTTAAATGAGCAGGAAGCATATAGATTTAAAACATGTCTGTTATTTTTTAAATAAATGAGTTAGGATAAATTGGCGTTATGGATGTGATAGTTTTTCATTATGGATGTGAAGTGCCTGGATCAGGCCCTCTATAAATGATATTAAGAATTTTTTTTATGGTAAACCTTTGAAATAGTATTTATGAAAATTAACTAGGAAATTACTAAATCAGCAATTATTGCTGTTATTTTTTCCCTCTCTTTTTCCTTATAGCCTTTTTCCTTATAGCCATCATATTTGTGCTTTTTGCTACTTACTCAGCATTGAGCTTTATTGTTTAATTTACAGGTACAAATTTTGTCAATATATGCAGATGTAGTATTTTTAGTGTATCAATATGGTTTGGAAAGAACCCCATAAATTATGCTTACGGTTTTCCCCATGGTAAGCTTGGCATTTGCATTACCCCCAAAATAGGTATTTCAGAAAATCCACTTGTTTCATACCTTAACCTTTGAATTATGACAACAGTTTGATAGTACAGTATATGCATCTAGAAAAATACAAAAAGGTTTTGAGATATTTTCCTTTTATTTTTGGAGTTTCTCTCTTCTGGGACAACTGTTAAAATTTTTTGATAACTCGTTCCCTACTAATCCTATGTTGGTCCAATTAAATGCACTCTAAAAAACATACCATATGTCCCGTCCTGGATCTTGTTAACGCACAAACACAGTTCATTGGTGTGATTTTGCCTCAACTGTCCATTGGTTGAAAAAAAATGGTTGCAATTTATTCATTTCGAAGGGAGAAGAATTTGTGCAACTTCTGTGACAAGCACTTCTCAAATGAGTGTTTTACCAACTTGGGGCTGTTCAGGAGTAGGACGTCGCTACTTCCGACAGATTAAGAATGTGATCCTGTCTTTATACACCCTTCAAGGCCTTTCCACCAGTAGGATCGAGGATTATCATTTTAATCCATCATATACCCACCTCTCTATCACCATCAACACCGCTGGCGCTCGACCTCAGCTCAGACATGCATGGTGTGACTCCAAAAACGCAACTCGTTGTCAAGGATATTGTCCTCGTTAAATTGGACAGGCGTGGGTGAAGGCGGCGTTGAGAAATCCTCCACAGTTGGAAACGGCTCTCATTAAACCCTTAGCCGTTCCATATTTAGCTAACTCGCTAAGCTACTGTCAAATTTATATGTGTCTCAAAATCAGTCAAGCGATTGACTTTCTATTTTGGAAAGAAATACGGCAACATACAGAATCATCTTACTTTGAGACACATCTTTATTTATCATTGGAGCAGTTCTCCTTGTGTTCTAGAGTTGTCCAGAGAAACCTTGTTAGCATGTAACCAATGATACTATTTAGGCAAAAGTCTGTGATGAGGTTTTCTTGACATCCAAAATTTTGGATAATAAAATGAAAGTTTTGAGCATTGTTATAGCCTGTATAGAGGCATGTGAGGTCGGTATGTTGCATGGTTTCTGGCGTCATCTGGACAAAAATAAATAATAAGGCCAAGATTTTTTTTAACACCTAACCATCAGATTCATAAGTGCCTTTTAACCATCTCATTCTCCTTTTCTGTATTAGTGAGGATAGGCTATAATGTTAGGTGAAGAAGCTCCGGCTCCAATTCATCCCCAAGGTTGAGATCGGTGATCTCTGCAAGAGTTCCTCCACCTTTGTAAAACGTTTTCATGGTGCTGACTTTGATATAGTCATGGAACTTTTGAACTTTGAACTGTGACGTTGCACATTATTCTGCACATTCTGTGCATTGTCTTGCTCATGACTGAACATGATTTCTATATTCCATTTCAACTAAATGTTATTTTATTTTATTATTTCATTATTTGTACATAATGTAATAAACAATTACAGGTTTTTCTAAAAGTTTTTCTATATGTTTCTATATTTCTATATTAATTTGTAAAAAATATCTCTTATTTCATACTTTATATTCTTATTGAAAAATTATTTATAATTTTCAAGTCATCGGCGGTTGTATAAGCATTTCACTTCATATCATACTGTGTATGACTGTGTGTGTTACAAATCAAATTTAAATTGGAATTGGAATTATTGAACAGGCTTGGGCTTCTTATTTCCAGTAAAAAGAAATTGTAATAAAAAAAATAAAAAAAAAAGACATTTAATACAATTGTTTGCTTTTAAACATGGTTGCAAATTTCACCCATTGTCCTAAACTCAAAGTAAACAATCAACGATAAATCAATCAGTTATTATTTTTTAAGTTCTAGAAGGACAATCCTAACATATTAGTTATACAAGACAAATTAATGATAATCAGATAGTTCAAATAGTTTAAACAAACAGAATAAAAAACAAAACACACAATAAGGCTGTCGAAAATAATCTGTCTTCATTAAAAAATGAGGCTAATAAAATAACATTACCCAATATCAATGGACACTTGAACTGCAAATGCACTCTTTTGTGGTAAACAATTTAATTCATTTGTGAGCTCTGGAGCAATATTATGCAAAACCTTGTTTGTTAGTAAATTTAAATTGGGGTAAATTCTATGGGAACAAACATGGGTTATGGTGGTCAGGGGTCCACATACTTTTGAGAATACAGTGCAACTTGGAACAGTTGTTTTGGCAATACAAAAGTCCTTGTAACTGAGAAGATAAGATTAAATCTGAGAACTGCTGAATACGCTCTGGTATGAATGAGTAATTGAAAGAAATTTACATAAAAATGAAATGATTTCGAACAGCTCAATAATTTTTACGAAAACGTACAGAGGGGTGACAAATAAAAGGGGAAAAAATCAGCAGCTTTTCTATATAACGTTTTTCTGACAGATCACCTTTTGAAATAATTCTATGCTGCTGGGAGCGGTGTCTTTCCACATGACAATGCTGAAGACGCAAGGGCACGGGGACAAATCCTGACCTAGACGAAATAAGACATTAGCACGTTAACATGACTGGTATAACAGGCAAGTGAACGTGTATGCACATGCTTACTTTAGGTTCCTGTCTCCTTTGGGTGTACTCGTATGCTCTGTCTTTCATAAATATTCCATGTGCTGTTCAGACCATAACTTTTCATTCAGCAGACATACTAGGCCGTGTAGTTCATGTCCCGTTCTCCCACTACGATTCTCCCCATACTCTACTCTCAACCTTTCACACATGACTCCTCTAAAGGTTTATTTTTCTCGTCTTAGCTAAGAGCTAGTCAGGATGTCTCTCCCGTGGAGCCCTGTACTGTCTTGCTTTGACTGCAGACTTTGTTATGATTCTGACAGGATGTATTCGGAATGGAGTAGAGCCCTCGTCTTGCGTTCGATGACTTCATAGTGCTTGAGCTGTTCTCGAACCAGCTAAGACTACATTGTCAGTTAAACTCTCTGGCGTCTGATGTGCTTCGTTTCGTCTCAGAGATTTGCATAACAGCTTTCAAATGAAGCTTTTCTTGAATTCTTATTCTTAGCCTGTGTCCAAGTGGCAGACTCGGAAGAACGGCATAATGCCTGACACTGGCACGGAGAGCTAATGGCTTGAGGTTTGGGAGAGTGATGTTAAGCTTTTTGGTGGTTAAGGCCACAGTTTGCTCGTCTAATGGATCTTGTATATATTTTCGATTATTTTTTTCCGATACAGAAACCACTTTAAGCCAAAGCTCAAATTAGCACAAGTGATTATAAATGGTTAAAGTGTGAGATGTTTGGTGTTTAACTTTGAGCAATCATTACATAATACCATTCATAACAATAGTAATAATAATAAGAATAGTAAAATCAGAATTATGACATTGTTCATAGCATTTCATACACTCACATTTGGCTGGCTGTATCCAGCAAAACAGCTTGAAACATAATTAGGTGTTTGATTAATACGTATCTGTCTTGCAGCGAGCTCAATTACTCAGCTGATAAGCAGCGACCGAGGAAGATTATACTTTGTAATTTCAGTCTTGTACTTACTTATTTATCGACGTGTTTAAAACATGCATCGAACCTAAACGAGCATCGTCTCTTCTCCTTACAGCGCTCTGTCCAGCCGCTCACTCTGGCTTTAGTTCAGGTAAGATAATGAGCTACCACTTTGTTCCTTCTTCTTGAGCATCTGCCATTCACTTTAAGTAGACCCATATACTTCCATACACATCATTGCTCTCTCTCTCTCTTTCTCTCTTCCTCTCTTCCTCTCTCAAATGAGTTTCCTCTCATTAAATGTTTCCAGAAGAATAGAAAATCAATGGTGCATACCAGTGTTAAAGAACTTTTTTTTCTTAATTCATCAATCCTTATCTGTTTCTTTTTCTCTCTCTCTCTCTCTCTGTCTGTCTCTCTCTCTCTCTTTTTTCCCTCTGAATTGCATTGCCTTACCAAGGGAGGAAAAACAAAGGTAAGATCAGCTGCTTTCAGAAGTAATCTACCTGTTTGTCGGCGCGAGAGCGTAAGCTCGCCTGTCTATCCAGGCCTCCAGCCCCCATCCCCCCCCCTCCCCCCCCCGTACCCGTCCGGATTGTTTACCATCCACCCCTCATGAAAAAAAA
>JAOVVB010000010.1:2986311-3008077 GCA_028570985.1 Heterobranchus longifilis
AACCTTGAGAGGAACCAGACTCAACAGGGAACCCATCCTCATTTGGGTGAAACAGAGAGCAGTAAATGATCTGCATTCGATCTGCAGTTCTTATAGAACTATACAAATGGAACTATTTGTATGCAAATGGACAAATGGAACAAATGGACAAATGGAACTATTTGTCTTGTAGACAAATAGTTCCATAGTACTGTATAAGAAATATTAATCTTTGGATTGCAAAATCAAATTAGACACTAAATCAGAAGATCAGTTTTCATTTCCTAATATTTATATCTATTTTGTGTAAACAACTTAGAACATGGTTAGAGACCACCCAAGTTTTGGTAAGCAGAGGAATAGAGTGTTAAAATAAACTAAAGTGAATAATACTTAAGATTTGGTCGCATATGTCCTGCTTGCAATAGCCACATAAAGCCAGCAGCCCATCGACATCACAGAATTACTTAATGTTTTTCTGATGCTTTTCCAGGCTTGTACCACATCTTTTGGGTGTTCATTTTTGGGAGTTTTTTTACCTTCAGTGTCTCAAAATAAATAAGCATAGTACATTTTTTCTTTTAGATAGTAGTATTACCAGATGTA
The DNA here is from genome assembly GCA_028570985.1 of Heterobranchus longifilis. Lineage (NCBI taxonomy): Eukaryota > Metazoa > Chordata > Actinopteri > Siluriformes > Clariidae > Heterobranchus > Heterobranchus longifilis. Next base: position 2,986,897 of record JAOVVB010000010.1, read on the forward strand.
ATGATCATTACCAGATGTTAAGATCTGGTGTTTGAGACTGTGTCTGAGCGTCGAATATTAAATTGGAAGACTATTCCATAACTTTGGGGCTTTATAAGAGACATTTCTGCTTTGGACTGAGTCATTGTTTAAGTCTAGGCAGAAAACCTATTTATTTAGTCAAGCATTTTGTGAATAGATTTGCCTTAGGTAAAGGAGCAGTTACACGAAACGAGCTACACATGCCGCTCCTGAGCTATCAATGATCCAGACCCCCTCTGCCCTCCTCACCCCTCTGACTCATCCTGATGACCCACTTCTGGCTGGAAATCGCGTCAAATGGAAGCTCCATGCGGTCTGCTCGGGATGCGTGTGGTGACCGGGGACGTTTCCACTTGACCATAAAAAATGGTCTTTGACTCGGCTGATGCAGACAGCTGTTCTCTGATGGTTTGACCTGCAGTCACTCAATAGTTCAGGACTGAAATTCCCACAAACAGTTTTTGTACCCGAGTCTCCAATAACGAAAGAGGACTCCGTATTAAACTACACTCCTTTTCAGTTATACTGAACTGCCAGTCTCCTAACATTCAGTATAACTGCAGATCAATCCATGCTATCTGTTATCGCCCGAATGAGGATGGCTTTCTTGTTGAGCCACCATTGCCCTCGGCTTGCTCATCTGATAATTATGATTTATACACATTTTCTCACGTTTTTACAATTTCCATATATATTTTTTTACTCTGTAACGCTGCTTTGCCACAATGACAATTGTTAAAAGAGCTATAAAATACATAAATAGAAATACAATTGAATTGATTTGAATTTAATTAACTCTGGTACTACCATGAATTACAGTTAATTGTTTAAACAACCGGGCATACATGGGCAATAAGAAACACCTGTGAGTAATATGTTTCACAGTTTTGATCTGGTAAAAAATGAGTGGGTTAAAAATAAAAGGTGTGATGTTCCATATGACTTAACATGTCTAATTGCAAATATCAGAACCTGAAAGCAAAAATTTATCGTCTTAGTCATCACTCAAAAAATGTACAGTATAGCAGTGCAAAATTAAAACGTACCTGTGTTTCTGGAAGTAGGTGGGAGAGCCATTTAAAGTAATACTTGTGGAAGTCAGAAATAGAGGAATGATGTGGGATACATTTCTGAGGAGAGAGAAGCTCTGTATCGTAGTTTTGCAGAGTCAAACACAGAGCTAGTGGATCCCTCTGTGAGTGCAGGATATCACACAGTACTGCACATATGTATTCACACAGAACACCTGAAAAGCAACAGTCCGAATTAAAGCATACTTTCCAGTTCTGGTGCTGTACATAAATGTAACATGTTGGTGCAAATTACAGTGAATTAAAATTATATCTTGCAGACAGCATTAAAATAAGAATCTGACCTCCTGGTCTTTGGGAGAGACTATGCATATTGTCATGATATTTCAATCAATTCCAATCTATTAAAATAATTACACATTCTACTCCAAAATATAAACAGACACAGGACAACTATTTCATGATTGATAATAAATTTCAGAAAATTTCTTCAGATTACTTTTTTGAGGTATAAAGGCAGCCTGTTCTTTGTTCCGTGCCTCCAGCACAGCAGGCACAGCAGCACTGAAAGGGTATATCTGGAAGATGATGTCATCAGTAAGAGCCAGTCCAGTGCTTTCGGAATCCGTTTCACTGGCCTCTATTTTGACATCAATTATACCAGCTACATCTGTTAGGCACAAAAAAGTATAACATCTGAATGTTCCTGGTAAAAGCGCTCATAGTGATTAATTAGTCTTTTATATATCCAAGTAATCTGTAATCTAAAAAGTATTGATGATATAAAACATTAAATATTAAAGCACCAATGAATTGCAAAATATGCATTTGAGCCTTTTCCTAATCCACAATACCTGTGAAAATGCATGATAGCTCACCGTCAAAATGAGATATGGAAACACTACTACTGTTCATATCATGTCCCCTAATTTTAGCCTGATGATGCACAGCCTCCTGAACCATAACTGCAACTTTATCCATGTAAATGCAAGGATTCAACACCACCCTTGTCAGAACCTGCACACACACATACATACACATGCACACACACATCAAAAAACAGTTTTTTTTTTAATGTCCAAATATGAATGGCTCAGAGTATATTTTCTCTGGATTGAACATGACAAATACAACATGGTTCTTAAGATGCAGGAGTATATTTTCATACCAAGTCTAAAAACTGAACAACTGTCTCTTGCTGTGAAGATTCCAAGTGCAGCAGTTGATCGAGCCAAAGTTCCAACTCTTTCCAGTTGTGCTCAAATGCACTACTTTCTTTCAGAACCTGACAAAATAACAGTAACAACCATATTACAACCCCCTTATGTGTTCCCTCACTCACAACACTGTGAATACATTACAAGAAGGCGGAGACTTAAGTACCTTTGCAAATAGATAACTTTTAAAGATTCTAACCCAATGCTCCACACACTGACCTTAAGGAGTAGCATCCGCGTTGTGGCCCCCAGTTGAGAGTTGCTGCTGTTGACAAACATCTTAAGCAGCACATATAATACAGACCGTTCCCGCCCTGCGCACTCTGGAGCCAGTACATCCTATGGCAAAAAACAAAGCAACTAATCAGAGATACTGACTGTGAAAATCTGTGAGGCAAAAACAATGACAAAGTTTTCCAAGAGATGATGTTGACAGATTAGATGTACTTTGAAACATAATGCATAATCCCCAATAGACAATGGGGATACTCTGCATCCTGGCAACATATGTAGAATGTGGAGATGGTGGATCTGTGGTTCTCAAAGTGAAGTTGAAGATAACCCATTGTTAGTCTAAGATGCACGTGTAACGCATGTTACATCAAGTCAAAGTTTTTCCCTATTTAGCTCTTACAAATGTTTTGCTGCAGTTTCAGTTTTATTATTCGATGTTAGCTAGCAGATAGATAGTGCTGCAGAGACACTACTGGCAGTTTTTAAATAAAAAAATTTATGTCATGCAAGAGAACCAATAAAACTATGGAATATTTTATAAAACAAAGTGGAATAGCACCAGCAGATTACATGGCACCCGAATCATCAAAGGCTATGGAAATATCACACTGGACTTTTAACAACTTGGATTCTGTGGCTCTCCAATCTTCCTCCACACTCTGGGACCCTGATCTCTAAATTAAATGCAAAATCTACTTTCATATGAAAAGAGGACTTTGGACCACTTTCTTTTTTCTCCTTCACCGGGTAAGATGCTTGTGACATTGTCTCTGGTATCAGGCTTGATACTATGAATGCCCACAGTTGTAGCCCATTTCATGAAGATGTTTATGCATGATGGCTCTCACTGACTCCATCCTCACTCCACTTCTTGTGAAGTGCACCCAAGGTCTCAATAGACTTTCCTTGATAGTTTTCTTAAGGATGCAGTCATCTCTGTTGCTTATGCACATTTTCCCACCACTTCCCACCTCTACACCCTTCTAGTCAACATTCCATAAACATACTTCAATGCAGAACTTGACAAACAGATAGGCCCTTTCAGCGATTACCTTCTTGGCTAAACCTCCTGCGGAGGGTAACATTTCATAAGAATTTACCAGCAAAGCAGCAAACTAAATAAGACTGAGCCTGGTACATGCTTGAGCACGGTTTCATCATTTCCAGCTAGCATTTGGCTTCACAAGTTAAAAGGCAAATAAATCTCAAAGTACAGCTATGATATGTTGCTTACAAATTGCAATTAAATGGCAGCATAAACAATGGGTATAACCAACATACCTGAAAGCGGAACCAAGAAAACTTGTTAGCAGGCAGTTCCAGTGCCAGCTGCAGTAATTGATACTGCAAGATGGGAGGGACATCCTCTTTCATTCCTTTCTCCGATACAATGCCTGCAAATAATTAAGACTAATAATTAATAAGCTATGCAGAGATAGCTAACCTCAAAGGCATCTCTACTTTTTAACCATTAGAAACAACTGTTAAAAAAAAAAACCTTTAAGGCATTTGAGAAGATGCATCACAATGTTTTTGCCCCCAATTTTGCTGGCGTATTGTGGAATGCGACTTAATCCCCAAAAACTTGAACCCGATCAACAGATGTGGAAATTCTTTACATGAAGCTGTGGCAAAGTCAAAAGGCTCACACACAGCATGTACATATTAGAGTGAGTTTAGTCTGAATGCTGGTTGGCATTACTGTCTGGGAGTCACTTTTTGGGACAATAACTATTGTACTACTATAAATAAAAGGTTTGTTTAAAGCAATCAAGAGATCTGGCTCTACAGTTTGAAGGGGGAGTTCACAAAATTGAGTAAGGACTGGCAAGAAGTTATTTCCAACACTTTAGCAGTTAGTTCATTCTATATTGGGCATGTTTGGTGGCAATTTTTAAGGGTGAATTTTTTTTTTAACCACAGGACTGACTGACTGATCGATCGATTGGATGACTGATTGATCGATTGGTTGACTGACTGATTGAGTGATTGATTGAGTGATTGACTGATCAATTGATCGACTGATCGATCGACTGATTGATCGATTTTTATTTTCCAATTGCACCAAAAATAAGCAGGCAAAGTTTAATGGAAGAAGAAGAAGAAACTTGATACAATTACTTTTAATGCAAACACCTAAACACACATATGAACACAAATGTACATATAATAGTAAATACAGTTTAAATTTGTGGCCAATTAGATGCCTCCCTGATGGTACTGAAAGATGGATAAGTATCTGCCTGTATTTCACAACATTAAGGACACCACTAATCCTGACCAAATCTCCAACTCCACTTGCACAAAGGCAGCCCCAAACTGGAACTTTTACCATACTTCACTGTTGCCTGCAGACACTTATTATTGTACCACTCTCCAGCCCTTAGGCAAACAATCTGCCTCCTGCCACAGCCGAATATTTAAAATTTTGACTCATCAGTCCTAAGCACCTGCTGTCAATCTTCTGCACCTCAGTTCCTATGTTTTCATGCATAATTGAGTTGCTTAGCTTTTTTTCCGCATTAGAGGCATGGCTTTTGAGCTGCAATTCTTCTATGAAGGCCACTTCTGGCCAGACTTCTCCAGACAATAGAAACATGCGTCATACTGGTTTTCCAACATCAAAGGCTTTCAGCTTTCATTTATTACCACTTTTGCTTGTTTCTTTGTGCTTCTTCAAAATAGCTTGAACGGCACACCTTGAAACACACCTAGTCTGCTTTGAAATGTTGCCGAAGCTATACCTTGCTGATGCAGTATAACTACCTTTTTTCCTGTTGCTGTGCCCAGTCTTGTCATAGTGTATGACCTGTGGTATGAAACTGTATTGCAGATAAAATGGACAATAATAAGAATTCGATTGACTTTGACAAGGGCCAAACTGTGATTGCTAGATGACTGGATCATATCAACTCCAAATCTTAAGCTCTTGTGAGATGTTCCTGGTCTACTTTTTCCTGTAACCATTCAGTCATTATTTCACAAAATTCACACTTTTTTTTTTTAAATTCATCTACAAAATTTTCTTATGTAAATCTGATTTGTGACAATGTTCATTGTTAAAACTGCTAGAGAAATAAAATCAGATTGAATTGAAGTATTACAGAAAGCTCACCTTTTAACATTTTGCTGAAGTCAAACTTGGTTTCAGTAACAAGGTGTGGAAGAACTTTCTGATATAAGATGATCACCTGTAGTAGCAGAACCTTAAACAAGATCAGCTCGTGACTTTGATCACCTGCAATACACAAAATATTTGCTTTAATAAATTTGCTAAATAAGCACTGTAAATAAAACAATAATGCAAATGCTTTACCCTGGTCTTGAGTTTCAACCTCCTCTGTTTTTAGTTTTGTCAAACCCTTCTGTACCTCAAGCTCTTCACTCTCATTCTTTGACAGCGACTGCCACATTGATACAATTGTCATGATGTCTGGTAAAACCTGTGGAAAAAAACAATAATGTTTTTTCAATATGTCATTACTGTGTTTACTTACACTGCAACTTTCTTTGCTTTATATCCTTTGTGAGATTCTTCAGACCTTACTCAGCGCTTCCCTGTAAAGCTGGACAAACTCTTCCTTGGCATCGACACTGTGCCCATCCACATTATCCAACACGGGTCTTTCCATACAGTACTCTATGTTCTTCTGAGCTCTCCTTAAGACAAAAGCCATCACAGTGAGTGTAGCATGCTGCCCCACCACACTGCGTAACTGTTGAAAATAAGCATGATTAGTAAACTAGCGACACTATTGCAACACTGGTACCCTGCATTTTCCTGTAATTATTCAATAAGTTAATCATGTTGCATAGGGAAGCTTATTTACTGAGTTTTTATCTCATGGGATTTTCAAGGGAAGAAATAATATTTTCTACTGCTGAAAGTTTAACGCTAAACTTCTATACTTTAAGGTTAAATTTAGCATAAGAGACAGCTAAACATAACTTTATGTTTGTTCATTTTCAAAAAGGTTTATAGACCTAACTGTACATGTACTCATCTTCTCATAAACCTGTGCCTTCAACGCCAGATTTTCACCAGAAGCAGATTTATGACTTTGCATTTATGATGTAGTTTTCTGTCCAAGGCTGCATGACCCACTGAGAGCATTTCAGTCACAGTGACTTGATTTCACAATTGCCTGACCTGGTATGAATATTTATGCAAAAAGAGCTACCTAAAAATCCCCAACTCATGGTTGCTTAGATACCTTTCTTTGAATGGTTGAATACATTTATAAAATTCGGTGAGTTCGTCCAGATTAGCGCACCGGTCTTTGGTTTGCTTGATTTTTCTCATTAATGTGTCATGAAATACTGAAACAGGCCACACCAAGTCCAGAAACTGCCATCAGCTAATTGTCCAACTATAGCTGAGCTTGTAAATAAAATGGAGGGACTATCCAAAAAATCCAAATTTCTAAACAGACAGACTTAATAGAAAATGGCTATGAAACTGCTGATTGTTAAACCCCTTGAACTAAAGCTTAAAGTCTACATCTCCCTCACATATTGATGACTTCATTTCAAATCTATCAGAGATATACTCCAGGCAGAATGTCATTTCAAATCTATCATGGAGGTATGCTCATCATCTCATAGATTGTTATGTAGCAAAGTGTATTCACAGCTGCACAGAACTTTTGCTTCACAATTAGCTGTCTCCACTATTTCTAAGCTGGGTCGATAATTATGAATGTATCTAAAATATCAATGTCCCTGAGAAATTGTTAGCATAAAACCTGACAATTTTCCCTTGTGTTTAAAAAAAATATATAAAATATATATTTAACATCACTGTAACAGCATTGAGTTTCCTTTAAATGTGACTCACATTGAGGCCCTGAGTAAAAAAGGCCTTGTTGCAGACTGGAGGGAGAGATGTAACTAGAACCATGCTGAGGAAACGAGGAACAGGAACTACTTCTTGGAATTGGAATGCCTGAGAAACCTCAGGCTGAGACTGATAGATCTATGTGAAAACAGATAATATGGGATAGTGTAAAATACATCAGCCATGAGGCAAAACTAGAATACAGTGAAACCTCGGATTGCGAGTAACGCGGTTTGCGAGTGTTCCGCAAGACGAGCAAAGTGATCACAACTGAGCCAACGGTTTTTCTCTCTCTTGCGCTGCGGAATTGTAGGTAATTGTCTCCCCTGCTGGGTCTTAGTGCGCGTCTCTTACTGGTATAATCAACATCCATGCACGCGTGTACTGTTTACTACTATTTACGTGTGTGCACGTAAACCATATGTCTGTATGCGTGTGTGTTTTCTGTTGGGGTTAATTTGTTTTATTTTTACTTAATACTTTGTGTTAATTATTTTTATGTATTTATTTTTTTTGGGCTGTGGAACAAATAATTTGAGTTTCCATTATTTCTTATGGGAAAATTCAATTTGGTTTACGAGTGTTTTGGAATATGAGCCCACTTTCGGAACGAATTAAGCTCGTAAACCAAGGTTCCACTGTACCTGTACATACACCTCCACTGCCACATGGATTAAAATAACATTGATTATGTATTATATACCAGTAAATTGATGAAAGGATCTTGTTCACATGATGCTCATCCATGCCCAGCCTGTCTGGTCCAATCCCTCAGAAAACCCTCAGAATGTAGCACAAATTGCTGAAAAATTTAATGCTCAGTGGCCATCGTCCTGGAGAGGAAAAACACAGTGCAGGAAGCACATGAAGCCTAAAGCACAAAGCAACTCTTGAGTCAAGAGGCTACGAGATAATCACGCCAATCCTCAGATACTTTCACGCACCTTACAGCCATGCGTCCTGGCTTTCCCATGACATAGCCAATTGGCTAAAAAGTCACAAAGGGTATATGTGTACTCTACGAAGGACTGTTTTTCTGTCCTTTGTCGCTGTTCACCCTGGACCCCCAACCCTGGATAGTGCTATCCACTAAGCCACTGTGCCACTACATAAATCTGCCAATTGTGTCTCTTAATTGCTATATTAAAAACAAATTAAAAACAGAAATTGCTTTCATGGGAATATATACTGTAGGTATAGAAGAAGTATATCTTTTATTTCTTTTTCAAAACATGCATGACCTTTGATTTGCATCAAACCAGAAGTATTGCCAAAGGTTAATTTAGGTAAATATATGCAAAGTGCATAAAAATCATGTGATTGCCACTTTTCAAACTGCTCAAAATTTCAAAACAATTTTTCAAAAGTGTGCTACTTTAGTAGTGTCTCTTCTTCAAAGAGTCTGTTACTGATTGCTTGGATAATTTTTACAGCCCTGTGTCCGCTGTGTTTCTACCTCAAATAGTCACATGGCTAAGTATGACATTTATTTTTCCATTTAGAAATGTTTGTGAAAAAGTTGCATATTATTAAATAATTTAAGCAGTGTAAATCGATTGAGAATTAAAAAAAAAAAAAAAAAAAACGCCCCAATGATTCAGTTATTTGAAATTACCAACAAAAGATGGACTAAATTGCATTAGTGATTAAATCACACGGCTCTGATTGTGACGTGACAATTTTTGGTACTTTTACATATTAAAGTCTTTTCTTTGCCCCTTAAGCTTTACATCTAAACCATTTGCCTGTGCAATATTTTCTTTTCCATTAAGATAAAACACATCTGTGACAGATTTTTTTTAATTTTTATTATTATTATCACACATAGCACTGTTCGATATTTTGCAGGGAGCAATACAGAGTGGCGTAGGGAAAGAGATTAACAGAGATTAACAGAGAGCTTTGCTTGGTTCGATTGTCCAGCAGTTGCCTTGTTTTAGGTCGAGTGTTTTAACTGGTTCATCCAGAGCTTACTCTTACTGTACAGTTTCTCAGAGAGTAGAGTGGTTTTGACTGATTTTTTCTCCAGTTTTTGCAGAACTGATTTTCTGTATGTCTAGAATACAGCATACTTCACAGGAACTAATGTCACTACATTCCACTACACACATTGTAAGTGTGGTGCAGGCTTTCTCTCTCATTCTTTTCTGTGTCTGAGTTTCCTCAGCAGCGGAGAGGAAGGCAGGGTATGACCTCATGTCAGAAGAATACAAAGCTTTATTGGAAATGTTTCTTCAGCCTTGTTGATTTCAGTCAGAAATCAGTGGGCAGATGTGTCACAGGAGTTGTAGAGGGTTGACTGAGTGAAAGCGTGTGTCTAATATTTAGTTTAAAAAAGGCTGAAATTGTGTTTGTGTGTGTGTGTGTGTGATTGAGGGAGTGGTCCCAGCAAGTCTGGGCACATCTGATTGCAACTGGCAAAAGAAGAAAGCCCACTTGTACTAGGAACTGGCAGCACAGGAGAAGCTTACGTTATGAGGTCTAAACTCCCTCTGTGTGTACACACACTGAATCTCTAAAAGGAGCTAGTACTTACTTACAGGTTTTTCAATTCCATTTAAGATGGTTTAACTACATTGTGGTTTAGATACATATTTCTCCAGATTTGCACCTGAAATTATTGAATATTAAATTATTATGTTTTAATAATTTACTCGAGTTACTCGAGTGATTATTTTAGGGCTACAAATAAGAAACTTTGGTGATGTTTTTCTTTGAGATTTTTTTTACCAACATTGTGAACTTGGTGAGATGTGTGAATGTGCACTTCCCTATTTCTTTTTAAGCATTCTGCATTACAATATTCCTAATGAAACCTTAGCAGTAGATATCTCACTATGTAATATTTTCTTAATAAAAAAAAAAAAAACCTTGTAAAGATTTTTATAGTTAACACCTGTTTTTTTTTTTTATACTTACATTGTATAATTGAGTAATGCAGAACTACTGTACTTACTACAGTTTTGGGGGAAAAAACATCAGTTTTGAGGTCATGGTTCATTATGTAAAAAAAGACATGAATATTATTTTCATTTATTATGCACTTGTAGATGAGGGGACGTTTAAGTCAAAGAGTCTTAGTGGCCAGTAAAAGATTTGATTTGTGCAAACATTTTAAAGAAGTCTGTACATCTGTGAAGGACGTTTTCGGGTGAGGTGGCTCGTGGCCCTCTGCAGTTGTTCCAGTAAAAATTTTGCGAGTAGAAAGCCTCATCCTAAAAAGATCAACAGGTAAATTGCAGAAAAGACCCCTCTGTCTGTGGGAACTGTACACACAATCACCACTTGTACATTACAGGAACTCGGCTGGGAGTTATTGCCACATCCCTCGCTTCAGTCCTAACCTCGCTCTAAGACATTTTCACATGTTTGAGCCATTAGGTGTTCATGGGAGGTCAGCATTTCAAATGTGAAGCATAAAGTCCAATCATGGCTCTGGTGTTGTGAGAAAACAGTAGCAGTGTAGCAGGGATTATATAGACAAATAAAGGTACTGTAGTTTTTTTTACATAACTGTCCCAGTTTGACTTAAACGCCTTTGTATATACGTATATACAGTGGCAAACTGGCCATAATTCCCTGAGCACACAAGCATAAGGATTTCACACACCTTACTTTCTTTATGTCTAGCTATCTAGGTTTAAGAATAGTAACAGCACTATCTAGTACTACATTGTACTACAAACAATGCTTCTATTCAATAAGGAGTATTAAAAGAATACTTTTTTAAAACATCATTTGCACTCTATGCTATTCGTGGTGGTATAATTACTGTTTTTACAGACTTATTTACACTTCTTACAGGCTCACAGGCAACAACTCGGGGTGTTATTCCAAATCCGAGTTTTTCCCCGTTTACAGAGTGACATCAAATCAGCATGGCTGCACACAGCATAAGAAATGAACAACATAAAAATTCTTTCCTTCAAAAGATACTATATATACAAGTATTAGCTTTAGATTAATCAACATACAGAAATATTAATTAATTGCTACTATTAATTATTAGTTCATTATTAATTTGTTAAATCTAAAAACACTGACTATACAGTTTGCTGTTTGAGAAAGAAAATATACATCACACAACCGAGTTAGCTGCCTGTCATGTAGCTAACAATAAGGATCACAGGGGCTTTCGGCTTCCCGCTTCGTCCGTCAAACACACCAAAGTCGGAAACGATGTCATTCCGTCCTGCGAATTCTCGCTTAGAATGTAATGCTATGTTTTATATAACCTTAGCCGTCAGACTCACAGTTGTGTGCAGTGCCATAGCTCTGAAGTAATATTTGAATCTTTTGCTATAATCCAAGTCCCTGACGACATCACGTCTGGTAATTTAAATTAATGGAAACAACTGGCCAGCACTAGTTAAAAGCTAGACTTTATTCACCTGGGTCAAATGTAAATATTTGTCTCTTAGCATAGTATTAATAAGCATATTAATTAATTAAAATATTATAAGCATAATATTTGCAATATTAAAAATCTGTCTTTTTTTTTAAATAGAAATCTAACTCCATTTGTTATAGGATCTGATACAGTATGTTTCTCAGATATCCGTTCCTGCATCTCGGCTTTTTTGTTTGGTTAGACTTAGTCCATTTTTTCACTTCATTAATCAGATGAGAGAGGATTGAGATGAAAGTCTGTGAAAACTCTCTTTTCTTGATGATCTGCCTTCAGATAAGTCATTTTCATAAATGCATATGACTGCCTAAGCTGCAACAGAGGATTTGCTACAGGAACTGATGTTAAGATTCGATGAACTAAAACTCTGTTATTTTTTTTTTCCTTTAGATTTATTGCTTCTGTTACAATATATGTACTGTATATGTTTTAACACTTTGCTGGGTTTAATTTCAGTATAGTATTTTTTTTTACAGCAATGACAGTGAGGACATAAGAGGATTAGTTAAATTCTTTTCTTTATAATTTTTTCTCTTTTTCTTTAAAATAGTTCAAAAGCTTACGAACCTTGAATCACACTATATGATGTTGTAGTCACTGCATACAGATCCTGCATTCTCTTAAGCAAGAGATCATAGCTGTTCAGCTGTGCACGTCCAAGATCTAGTGTCTTACTAAAATGGTGGTGAAGCCAGTCCATCTTAACTTTACCCTCTCTCTCCCTCTCTCTGTGTCTCTAGCGGTTTAGAGTGGAGATTGGAGATGGCAGGAAAAGGCCTCTTCATTGCTGGGAGAACAGATGCGATAGCAATTAAACTTGACATGGCCATTTAGAGCTTCACACACAATTCTGTGAGGACCTGATGGCATGAGCGAGCCACACACAACCCTGCTAGGACAAAAATGGACAAGAGAGAGAAAGACACATATCGGATAGTGAAAGTAGAGAAATGTTTTCATACAAACCATAGTGCAGCCTAACTCTACTGACAACCAAAATGTGCCAAAAATGTGTTTGTCTGGGTAATTGTTTATGAAATTTTTAATGCATTTGCTCAGCTGTTGTATCATGTTTTTACAGAATTTTGCTCAACATATTCTGTATTTGTTCAACATTTTTGAATATATACTGTTTATTTAACATACGGGATCAACATACCCTTTTTGCTTAACATACTCAGATCAACATACCTTATTTGTTCGATATATTTAGCTCGACATACCCTATTTGGCTTTACATACAGTATTCATATTGTCATTGGATTTTTGCTTCAAATATTTAGCTCGACATACTGTACCATATTCATATCAACATATCCTTTTTTTCCAACATATTCATATCAACTTACCATATTTGCTCAACATATTCGGATCGACATACCCTATTTGTTCAACATATTTGGATCGACATACCCTATTTGTTTAACATATTCGGATCGACATACTCTATTTGTTCAACATATTCGGATCGACATACCCTATTTGCTCAACATACTCAGATAGACATAGCATGTTTGATCTACATGTTTGGATCAGCATATCTTTTTTGTGCAACATATCTGGTTCAATATACACTATTTTATTCATATTAAGATCCACAATTTTCTGAACATGGTTAAATCAATAAACTGTATTTGTTCAACATATTCGGACAAACATACTGTATCTGCTCAGCATATATCCTTTGGTTCCTGTTTTTTTGGACACCCTATATTGTGTGCAGGCGAGCAACCAGAAGAGCCGTTACACAGAGTGTAAGGAAGCCAACGGATAAATACGTGCACTGGAAATTCAACAAGTGGTGATTGTGTGTGGGTGTTATTTTGTTTATAAAGTGGAACGGCCGCCTCTCTGAGTTTGTCGCAAACTTCGCTCAGCAAAACATTATTGAACCATCATGACAAGAACTGTAGACTTTCCCACTGATTATGAACTCTGCCACTGTGATGGCAAAGATGGATTAAAGGCGTAGTGTTCCTGCCTTTATGGTGGATTTGTGTGATATCAAAGTGCAGACATCATCTCAGCTTAGAAACCAATCTCTCTCTCTTTCTTTCTATCTCTCTTGCTCTCTCTCTCTCTCACACTGTTTCTCTCACTCTTCAACCTTTTCTCCCAATCCTCCTCACGGATTCTGCAAACTGCCAGTAATACGTTGTCATTGCGAGAACCTGCGCCTTCTGTTTTTCTCCTAATATTAAAAATAATTTAGGCGTATTGATGGAGAAAGCCGTTTTTATCCGTAAATCTGGCCTGAAGAGAGGTTGCGCACGCCGTCGAATTAGGCCATGACAATCTCAAGCACTATCTCAGTTCAGCAAAACGCGCTGCGGCGACACAATAAGCCTCGGCTTCCTCGCCGTGACTCTGATTTTTATTTATTTTTTTCCTTTCTTCGGATATAGCATCTTAATCTTGAACACAATGCACAAAAACGCCGTCATGTACCTAAAATCTTTGTTTTTTTGTTAACATTTCGAAAGTGAGGCCTATTTCTGAACATGACACAAGACTATATTCTACCAATCTCGTACAGATCTTTTATTATTATTATTATTATTTTTATTATCTCTTTTGCTTCATGCACCGTGATATCAGTATGAAGTCATCATGGCAGATGAGAATTTTCTCTTTCTTTGTGATTTATTCAGCAGCTCTATGCACCGTTTGGGCTGTAATGATCACCATCATGGCCGACAGGGACTGTATTGTTGACATGACAGAAACAGGCTATTAGGAACACGACCAGAGGGGCCTCTGAGTGTGTGTGTGTGAGTATGTGTGTGTGGAGTTCTCGATTGAAACGAAGGTGCTGTTGATTTCAATAAGCGTGAGAGCAGGAGAGGTGTGGATGCAGGCAGTAAATTAGACGCTGAATGTGTGTGTGTGTGTGTGTGTGTGTTTGTGCTTGTGTGGATTGGGGCATGTCGAACCAGGTGAATGCGTGGGTTTCAGAGAAGGGTGTTAAGAAGAAGGTGCTAAAGCAGTGAAAGGTGGAAAGATGTGATGGAGAGGGGAAAAAAACACGAAGAATGTGTTGAGTGTCATTTGCGTATGCAGTGAGATACTGCTGTTCCAAACAGTTTTTTTTCTTATTCTTCACGTTTTTTTTTTTTTTTTAGATTTAGATTTTATTTAAAGATCTCGGTATATTGTCTCTGAGGGCAAAGCTGGGCTGTAAACCAGCATGGATTTATTGATGTAGATATTAAAAACGAGCTTTCCGTAATTTTATCTCATCAGCACGCTAAAGCCTGGCTCTCGGGTGACGTCTTAAACTCCCAGGATGTTCGCAGGAGGCTGAGTGACATCGGCGGTCCCAAACTCATTCGAATTCCTGCAGGAAATACTGCAGCTCGCGCTGTTCGGAGCGAGACTGATTTCCTGTCTTTAGCTGTATAGCTCTGCGTCTTGGTGATACGATGATGATGTAGAGAGTGCTGTTTTGTTCTCTTCTCTGCATATCCTCATCCGCAGTTCCTCCTGAGTGCACTCCAGACCCCTGGCACTGCTGTCGATGGGCGTGCCTGGGTGCCTGGGGCAAATTAGAGCCGCTCCGACGGGAGTGATGAAGGGGAGACTTTGTGTCTGTGTGTGTGTGTGTGTCTGTCTGTCTCTCTGTCCCTCTCTTTCTGAACCTCTCCCTCTCACTCCGTCACAGTATTAGTGTTGGTGTTAGTGCTCAGCTGGAAAAAATGTGCACATCTCTCCAAGTGCCTCACACTGGGGTGACACACACACACACACACACACACACATGTACGCAGGTTTTTTTACACACATTTTTTTATATTTGGGTCTATAAAAGCCTGAAGGCAATTTACCAAGTCATTTACACTGACTGGAGGAGCAAATCATCTTCTCTTCTTTTTCTGCTCTTCTTTTTTCTTCTATTCTCTGTTTTTCTCTTCTTCTTTTTTTTTACTCATCTCTTGTTTATTTCTTTCCCCTTTTTATCCTCTCTTTTCTTTTCTCTTCCCTTTTCTCTTTTCTTCTTTTCTGCTATCTTTTCTCCTCCTTCACTTCTCACAAATTTTTCTCTTCTAAATTATATTTTTTTTCTATTTTTCTGTCCCTTTTACTTTTTTTCTATAATTTCTTTTCTCTTCTTAGCTCTTACCATTCTCTTCCTTTTCTTTTCCTCTCTTCTGTACTCAACTATTCTCCTTTCTCTCTTTTCTTTTCATCTTCTTTTATTCTCTTCCCTTTCTCTTCTTTTCTACCCTTCTACTGTATCTTCTGTCCTAATTCCTTTTCTATTTTTTTCTTTTTTCTTCGCTTTGCTTCTCTTTTCTTATCTTTTTCTCTCCTCTTTTCTTTACTTTTGTTCTTTTTTCTTCCTTTTCTATTTTTTGTCTTCCTTTTCTTCTCTCTTCTCTGTCCCTCTTTTCATATTGCTCGCATTACACAAATTTGCTGATTCATTGTTTCCATTTTTTTCTTCAATCCCTCCATTATTCCTTATTTCTCTTTGTTAGCATCTTTGTTTTAACGGCAGTCATGAAAACAGCTTTAGTTGCCCATCAGAAGTGCGAGCCTTTTTTAATGCACACCGTTAAATTAACGAGCATGGAGTTTTATAATCTGTGGTAGTTTTACCTCTGGCTTTGTGAACATGTTTTACATAGAGAAAAAAAAATCTATCCATAAATCGTCTATGCAGAAGGTTTTCTTAAAGCAAAAAACCACTCTTAAATCTCTGGTTTGAGTGGGTAGCTGCTAAAAGGAAGAATTAAATGACGCTTGAGATACAGCCAGAGACTGTAGTTCTTCTATAGAAAGCTTTGTCCCCGAAACATGTTCATGTGCCACCCGATCGCTGCTGCTGAATCGGCCGAGCTTTCTGGATCGACCGGCAACACAACAAGACGACAAGATTTCCTTGGATATTTGTGGTCCACATCATTTTTTTTTTCAAAAGTTTCCTTGCTGCTGTTCATATAAGCATACGATGAACAGCATCAACTCACTTCTGAGGGAAGTAACTAAAGTGTGATGGAAAAGACAATCCTAGATCGCATGACAGACTCATTTTTTCACCATGAGGGGAGATCAAAAGATATAAGAAACATATAAGAATTATAGAAAACAGTCTAGCATGCCATCAGAATTTAATATAATAGATTATGTGGATTATTAGATGGCACGGTGGCGTAGTGGATAGCACTGTCGACTTGCACCTCCAGGGTTGAGGGTTCGACCTTCACCTCATGTCTGTGTTCATGAAGTTTTCATATTCTTCCCGTGCTTGGTGGGTTTCCTCAGGGTTTCCTCCCACAGTCCAAAGTCCAGACTGGTTTCCTCCCACAGTCCAAAGACATGTAGATTAGGCTAACTGGCATTTCTAAAATGACCATAGTGTGTGTGTGTGTGTGTGTGTGTGTGTGTGTGTGTGTGTGTGTGTGCGCTGCATGGATTGGCACCCCATCCAGTGTGTACCTCGCCTCATGACCTAAGTCTCCTGCGATAGCCTCCTATCCCCACCCCGACTCTGTACAGTATATAGGATAAGCGATATAAAAGATGTTGATAAGAATTTATTGCTGAAATAAAAATGTCTACAAGTTGCTTGATTTGCTGCTAGTTTATATCATGTTTTGGCTGTTAAGTAGCTTAAGACATCTAAAATGTTAGGAAATGACTTACTTACTTACTGTATCATAAGATTTTTACATTTTCACTGCATTAACATTAGCATTTTTGTTTCTACATTTCTTTTTGTTTTTTAGTCACTAAAAGAACAACAGTTGCTTCCTTCCCCAGACCTACACAATTTCCACACACATATTTAAAATAAATAAATTAAAATTGTCCTTAATTGTCATGTTTTATTGTAATACCTGCCATGTTCTTGGTTTCAAACTAGCATTATTTTGGTTCTTATAGCTAAGAAGCTAAGTGGAAAAGCGCAGACAAGTTTGACTTTACGCACTGGTTGTGTGTCAGAGAAAAGGTACAGCACACAGGTGGTCTCTCTCACTCACACACACACACACACACACACACTCACACACACACATGTTGCCTAGAACTATGTGGGTAATTGTTACCTTTTCAGTTGAATACAAGTGGTGTTTATCGACCATTATGTGAGCCCCTGGCAGTTAATGGCTGTAGAGGAACAGACCGGCCCCACGCTCCAGTCTATTTTCAAACCGGTACTCTCCGTGGGAGCTCTCTTTTCCTTTCCTTCGTGCGTTCTCCGTCCGCCTCTCTGTGATTCCTCTTCAAACGCCGGATGATGGAGCAGCCGTTTATCTAGTTGTCCTGATGCTAATGGAATATCTTTCTTATCCCACAGGGAGCCAACCTGTTCCCTCAGCAATGCCAGATTATGCATACTCACTCAGGCTTCCCTTTATATTTCCACATACACGTTGCCTCTTATTGTTTGGATGATGTCATCAGACACAAGGGCGAGTGAGGGCTGGTCAGTAATGGCCGTAAACGTGCCAATTCATGTTGTCATGCGTACACCATATCGGAGCATGCAGACCTCCTGCTTTGTGGCCCATCTGCTCTTATGAGGTGTGTGTGTGTGATAGGAAAAGTGACACAGCATGCTGGTCTTTTTAATCTGTTCTCTACTAGTGTGATGAGCGAACCAGAGAGGCACAAACAACAAGATTTTAATTGTGCATATATAGCTGTGGTGGCATAGTGGCTCAGTGGTTAGCACTGTCACCTTACACCTCCAGGGTTGGGGGTTTAAATCTCATCTCTGGTCTCTGTGTGAGTGTGTGTGTGTGTGTGTGTAAGAGAGTGTAGTTGAATATTTCCAAAGACATGTGGTCTACAGTAGGTAGATCAGTGATCCGGAATTGCCCATAGTGTATGAAATAAGCTTGTTTGTGCCCTGCAATTCTTTGGCACCCTATCCAGGATGTCCCCTGCCTTGTGCCCAAAAGGTTCCCTGGGATAGGCTCCAGACGCCCCATGACCCTACACAGGATAAGTGGTATACATAATGGATTGAGTCATTTCAAAAAGATCTACCTTCCTGTGTGAGGAGGAACACCTTTCTTCCAAGTTCAGGAACCTCCTTTGTGGTTGTTCTTCTGAACGTTGATGAAGGCAGCTTTTCTTGAACTCAGAAGTATTTGGCTTCTCTCAATCCTGGAACCAGTCACTTTCTTCTGAAGTTAGAATGAAGCAGCTTCTAGTAAATTTGAAGCACAATGGCTTCTTAGAAATCCTAAACAAGGGCTCTCTTCCAGACTTTCCAAGCCAAAATATTTACTTCATGCCATCAGCTTCTTTTGAACTCAGAAGAAGACCAATGTGAACTCAGAAAAAAACAGGTCTGGCTGAACTTTTATCCTAGTGGTTTCCCCATGAACTTGTAATTTCTTTCAAGCCCAGTACAAACTTAACCTGGTGCTTCCACCTGAACATGAAACTGACTCTCATCCGTGCTCCATTTTTTGTGACCTTGTTGGAGCTTATTACTAGTCTCTTAAATAAACAGAATCAGCATTTTAGAATCTAAAGGGAATTAAAAGAGATACTGTTGAAGAATCTCGCTCTAATCCAGACACCCATGAGATAAAAAAAAAAAAGACTTCTTTCTTTTTTTCTAATTGTTCTTATTCCTCGATCCATCACTCTTCTAGTATCTCTTTAGAAGGGATAGGACATGTGGGAAAGGGACCAGGGCTTGGGAGGCATCAGAGTAGACAAGGAAGGCATTATTCTGCTGGTGGTAGAATGCCAACACGGCTGGATTTTTTTAGCACTGTGTGTGGTAGTTAGGCAGAACAGGCGGGTAGATTGGACTGTCTCTCTTGGTCTCTTGAAATTAAACATTGCAGTGAAATTAAATGCCTTTGTGGCTAATCTTATTCCAAACACCTCTTACAGCCTTTGAGCTCGTATTAGCCAACATAAAAGGGCTATTTTATTCTTCAGTCAGTCATGTGGCGATAGCAGGTCCTTGAGGGGAATTTGATAGCTGCTGGTTGAGCCATACAAATACAGTAGGAGGCAAGGTGGCTGTGTTGGCGTTCCCTTTTCGTGATAATCCCCTAATTTAAAAGAACCTAATTTAAGAAAAACTTCATCCGTTTTTTTTTTAAAATAGAATATTATATTATCCTGCTTAGGTGGCAGAGACTAAGAGCAGTATTTGTCCAAATTACTTTAATATAAAGTTCATTCAGGTCTTTCTCTGAATAAAAGATGTGCAGCAAAGTTTTCAGCGAACTCAGCGCAATTTAAGCCGAACTCTATAAGGAAAATTTCTTACCAAATAAATCCTGTAGAGCTTGAATGAAATGGTAATGCAGTGTCACTGAGTACTAATGGGTGCCACCACTTTGCTGAAAAGTGCTCGCTACCTGATCTTTTCTCTGTGCTATAACTCTGTAACACATTTCCCCCAGTTTGTTGAGTGTAGCCCAGAGTAGGCCTGACAGACCAATTTCATGGAATGATACAACTGAAGGGATGGAACAAAAGTAGCGAGGCAGTGAAAGCATGCAATCCTCATGGAAAAGAGGAGAGGAGGATAAGAAATCCTGTCACTCTGAAAAGCAGACAGATTTCCGATGTGCACAGAGGCCAGTTAGAATGGAGGCCTGAAAATGGTCATTGTGCCATCACAATTGACAATGGGCCCAAAATGTGACTAGGAAAAGCATCCTGTTTGTGAAAATAATAATGCTCAGGGACATGAAGGGCCGCGTTGCCGAGCAGATCAGCTGTGCTGGCCACCGGCGTGTATTAATCAATGACGGCCGGACTGGAGCTATTCCCAGATGAGCAATAGAAATGAAGAAACACTGCCAAATGCACTTTCAGCTTTTGAGTGAAATCATTAGTTTGCAGATAGTTGTATAGAAAAGCTCCTAACTGGTTTGCAAAATCTGTCCGTCTCCCTCTCCCTGCTGCTCCCCAGCTCAATCTGAATTCTGGCTTCTCATGAAATCCTAAAGTCCTTGCTTTACACTTGTGAGAACATCGTGTTCTTTTTCTAATCACTACAGCTGTGACAATATTTTAACGATCCGATTGAAATCGTTTTGATTAAATATTCCAATTTACCTTTTTACATGGATGCCAATCCTATAAGATGAGTGTAGTTCCACCTGCTGTGCAGCTTTTAAACTACTGAAAATATAACAGCAGAAGAAAAAGCAGATGAAGAAGAAGGGTTTTTGAGGTTACTTTGAGGTTAGGTTAGTTATATATTATTAACATATATTGATGTGTATGGTTAGACTTTCCTTCATTTTCCAAGAAACCTCGCCTAGTGTGTTATTATCGAAACCCAAGAGATCAATCCCATATACTATTGGTGCACAGCTACAATAGATGCTTTACTATTTGGTGAAATGCAAGCCATTCAGCGGCATTCAGAGTTAAAAGTTTTAAATCTGTGAGAAGTATCCAGAAGTTTGAGTGGTTAAACCATTGTTCAACGGAGCATGAGTTT
>JAOVVB010000010.1:3012118-3023226 GCA_028570985.1 Heterobranchus longifilis
AGCATCACCCGGGAACCGAACCAGCGATCTCCGGATGATAGGGCGAGCACTTTACCACTGCGCCACTCGGAGGCCCCAGTTTTACATAATGCTGTGACAAAATTGGCTGGACAGACACACAGACAGAAATTTCTTGTTTTATGATCCTCCAGTGTATGAAATGTAAAGATATCATTAAAAGAGCGAATTCTGACTAATGAAAAGACAACATCTTTCTTTTATTTATATACTGTAGATAAGAAAGTTCTACATCTGACCTAAATCTAAACCTTTAGCAACCACATTATTAGCAATATTCTTTCAAATATAAATATACTGAATAAGTCCATTTTTATTTAGTATTTTCTTTCAGAAAGTTAACACTGAACCACATATACGATTATTACTACACCTATTACATAAAAAAAGCATAACCATTATCTGCCTTTAGAATGAGGCACTTTAAAGCTTGAAATGACAGTTCGAAAAAAAAAAATCAGAAATTGGTTTTATAATCATACATTTAGTTCAGTGTAATCTTCTAACATAAAATACTAGATAAAATTGGACAGATTTGGGAAATTTTCACTTGCAAAGATGTCATTTTTGCAGTGGGTCGTCCCTCTAAGCTGTGGCTGCTGTTTAATCAGCATTATCCATGAGCGCAGATTATCTTTGCCGAATCCTTCCTTTGAGTTGTCTCCAGATAACTGACACGTTTTCATCACACATCCATCTCCAACCCTAGGAAGGAAAATTATCATAATAAACATAGTAAATGGCAGCGAAAGTCCATCCGGTTACGAATTCATGCTCGGGACTCATGAAAAATGTGTGACTGGAATTATTTCTCCGCTTTTAATCCTCTGTAATCAGAGCGTGCTTGAGAACCATTTGTCAGCGAGGAATTCTTCTGCCTGGCACGCTTTTTCTCTCTTTCTAAGCTTCCAAATGAGTAACGCTTTAGCCGTGCTAGTTCGTGTACAGGCATTCTGATGAATCCTGTTTTTTTACTTTTTCCTTTCGTTCCCCTCCATCTTGCTCTTCTGCCAAGTTTTCACGACCACCTCCCTGCTGTGCCAGTTGTTCCTGTTCCCAGGAAGATTCTGGTTTATGGAGGGGAAACGGGTAAAGGAGCAGTGTTACGTTTCCACATACAGATACAGATCCCACAGAGGATCACGCTTTCCATGCAATCCATAACATCCATAACTCAAAAGCAGCTTTGCATGGGTGAATTATGAACGGCGGTTTCGGAATACGCCGCACTTGTTGTGAAGTATCTCTGGAGAAGTAGCTCGCAGCAGCTTGCGCGTAAAGGGATCTTGATTTGAATAAGGTTAGGAGAACATCGGCGCAGCTCAGAGTGGAATCCCCTATTGTACCGTGCCTGTGCGCGCTTCACAGAGATGAAACAAACACGCTCGGGCTGTTTTTTTCCTTCCCCCAGCTATGAGCTATGGAATCTATTGTAGCGCCACCCGGAGAGAATTAGTGGAGGACCTGTGGTTCCTTTAACTAATCTGAAATGAATTTGTAGGACCACGACACAAAGCAGCAGATGAACAGATGCTGGTTGGAAAGAGACTTCTGTCTTTTAACTCGGCACTTAAATAGCTGCTTGCGATTCAGGTAGGCACTCGCGAGCGACGCGGTCACCGCGCAGATGCTCTCATCAGTGAGAAAATTGCTTTACAAATGGTATCACAGCAGCCAAGACACAATCCTCTGTTAAGGCAGTGACCTGGCTGTAAGTCAAAAAACATTGCCTTTTTTATTTCAAGCTAGAGCTTTCATGAAAAGGGACAAAAAGAAAACAAAAAAAAGTTTTCTCTCACTGATCGTGGCACACTTTTTTGTTTATAGGGCGGCTGCTGTATTATAAAAAGAATATAATTGATAGTATTCCAGGATTGTTTTTAAAAACCTGTTCTTAAGAAATCCAAAAGATTGATGGTCTTAAAGGTCCTCATGATCAATATCAGAAAGGCTTTTACAGCCGAGCTGCAAGAAAAGCTTGATAAAAGCATATTTATATCATGATATATAGGTTATTTTTATGGTGATGATGATGATGATTACGATTAATCTTATTATTGTAATTGTAATTTATTAGTAGTAATACAATTATTATTATCAATAAAAACATTTTTATTAAAATTAATATTGCCTCGATTCTTGGCTTTTGGGTAAGAGCTTGTGAGCTTAGGTGTAACTCCGATTCTGAAAAAGAGTGGAGCTGTAAATCTGCAGACATATAGGTCACGAGATTATTAGGTTATTGGAGATCGAAGCCTTTGTGCGTCTGCGTCATTTTTCATCCTTATAATTGGGAAGTTTTGTGCTACAGTGTGCCAGTTTCGGTTGTTTTGCTCAGGACAGAAGTGCAAAAGTCGATCTGTGTGACTGTGTGCAAGCGCGTGACTGAGTGTGTGCACACTTGGCAAGACAGTAAGCCTAGAACTGTTTACTGATCTTTACAGTCTGTGCGTAAAGTAAAATATATGCTGTGATTGATGATAGAGCTTCATTATCAAGCCTATAATCAAACAAGATCTATTATTGTTTTATCCTGTATGACGATATTAATGATGACGATGATGATGATGATGATAATGATGATACCTACTTGTAATCATGAGCCCAGTTGATGCTTATTATTATGTACACACTTTCAATAAAAGCTGTGCGCCGTGTGGGTGTTCGAGCTTTGATTTCGCTCTAATTGGCTGTGTGTTTGCCTCTGGTTATACGGATATAACTAATTAGGCTCGAGAGTGATCATTAAAATGATATAGCGTGGCCCATGCAAGCCATGTATTTAGCTACAGCAATTATGGAATTAATCACCTGTAAAGATTCTTCATCATACCATGTACTGTGTTTCGCAAAGAGTGGGCGTGTAAGCCACAAAAGAGTACGAGTTTAGAAACCTTCGAAGCTCCAAAGGATATGTTCTGATCTTCAGAAGCTGAACGCTCATCTGAGTTAGCGCTGTCCCCTCCGACAGCTAACGCTAAACCCCTGTCGGAGCATCGCTAAAGTTTCACACCTAAGACACGCCCTCGCCGCTTATTTACAAGCCTCTGTTCCTGTGTATAAGACGGCAGCTTTTACTAAATCCCTCCCAGTGTCCTGGATTAAGCCTCAAATACATCAGTACAGAGAGAGAGGAAATCTCTTCGTTACTTCAATTACAGGCTGCACATTCTCTCGGTCCCCTCTGATGAAAGACAGGACATGGAAATAGCGTCATTGATGTGTAAAAGGTGTCTTCTGGGTGTGTGTTTTTCTGTTTCTATGTCTTGCAACTGTTTTAAGAGTACAAACGTACCCTTGGATGGTATAGTTATAGTTAATTGGACCAACCTACCTGGAGTTCTAACTACAAAACAGTTCCCACAATATACTGTACATACAGTATATCAACAATATATATCGATACACATACAGGTAAAGTCTGAGCCCTGGCGCTGATACACATCAAACACCTCAGCTTTATTCTTTCAAGCTCTGTATTGTAAATGCATGAGTTCTCTCTGGACTCTTGCAGCAATTATGTCCTGATAGGAAACACATTCATCTTGTAATAACATCCAGCGTATGCTAATGGATGTTGGGTAAAGAAGGCTTTGGGTATTAATCGGTCATGTACAGAATGAGAAGGGTGATGCGCAGTGAAATTACATTAGCATAGACTCTCATTTGTAGACTCCTTGAACTCACTGCAGCACTGATGTTTCAGGAAAAATGTTGAAAGTGGAGATGAGTTTGTTCTTTCTATTTCTCTAAAGTGTCTCACCCTGGCTCACTTCCCTCAAGGTGTCAGTTCTTAAAATATGAACGAGGCAGAGCGTATCAGTGAACATTGTGATTGTGTTACATAAGAACTGCCCCTCGGTGAACAGATCGAATCACCTGGTTGGTTAAGATGTTAGCAGAAAATGTACGGTCTATCAAATTCTCACATTGAGAGTTCAACTAAAAGAGGGCTTTGCATAACTGATTTATAATGGAATATCAGCCTTTTTTAGGATTTACATCCTCTACAGTTAGCAAATGTTTTGCTAAGTGTTTGTTGAAACTTGCAACAGCTCCAACACTGGTCGTAATAAAACATTCAGTTTTCAAGTCTGCGTTTCAGAATGTTTAGATTACTACAAACTGGGCTGCATCAAGCAAAGACACCAACTTTGAAAAAAAATACTTAAACTGGTCTAAGAACACTTCAACATATGATGAAAGGATAGTGCTCGACCATTAAATTTTGTGGAAGACGTGTTTGGGGAAAAAAGAAATCATAAATGGAGATCACTTAAACACTTGGTGAAGTTGCATGGTAGAAAATCAACAATAAAGTCGTAGTCCATAGGATTGTGACTAAACGGCTGTGTGGCCATAAAAGAACTTTCATTAGTGAAGCCAATTAGAAAAAAGGCTTAAATTTGCTAGGGAGCATAAATATTAGAATTTGAAGCAATGGAAAAAGTAATGTTGTCTGATGACTCCAGATTGACCCTATTCCAGAGCAATGGGTGCGTCAAGGTAAGAGTGGAAGTGCATGAAGCATTGCGCTCATCATCTACTGTATAGTGGCCACTGTACAAGCCTCTGGAGGCAGTGGAACGATCTGGTGTTGCTTCAGTTGGTCCGATCTAGACTCAACAACGTTATGTGGCAATAAAATGAAGTCACCTGATGACCTGGATGTACTGAATGACCAGGTTATGACATCAATGAAGTTTTTCCTCCCTGATTCCCATGTTGTGAAAGAGTGCTCGTGGGAGCATGAGGAATCATTTTCACATATGAATTATTCACCACATTGTGTGCTGTAATCACAACTAAGACAAAGTGAAAAAACCTGGAGAGTTCCAAGGACGATCAAGGGATAAGTCTTATTAGCCAAGCGCTGTGGATTCATGCAGCCAATCAGTGACAGTCTTGTCAGGAGATTATGCCGGTATGATAACCTAAAGCAAAAATATCAAGGTTTCATGGTATTGTGGTAATGTGATTACAGCTCTAAAATGTGTTCTTTTAAAATGTCTAGGTAAAAAACAACCACTTTTTCTTTTCTTTTTAAGCAACATGTAGAACATGAGTAAACACGCGGGCAGCACAGTGGCTTGTTGGTTAGCACTGTCGCCTTGTACCTCCACGGTCGGGGTTTGATTTCCGCCTCAGGTCTGTGTAAGTATTACAATAATATTAAAATAACTGAATTCTTCTAAATAAAATGAACATAAATGCTGTCCCTCAAGGGAGCTCTTGTAGCTCAACAAGTTCAGAACAGAAAGAAATGAATTCTTTTCTAGGAAAAAAAACTACTAATACTAAGAATAATATCCAATATCACTAAAGTTTTGATTTTCTTATTTTCAAAAATATTACACATACATATAAATATCAAATAGGTGCGAAGTGTTCATGAGTTCACGCACACGTTATCGCTGGACCGGGATAATCTACACTATGTTTCCCTGTTTTAATTTTTTAGCTGTTCAAAAAGTTAAAGAGTTTTGCCATCTCACCCTTTTATTAGTTAACTTTAACACCACAGCTATATATTCTCTGAGCTGTTGAAAGGCTGTGGGCACAGGATGGCATTATTTCACTTGGAAACAAAAAGCGACTGTTACTTTAAACATGAGCACACACACACACACACACACTTACAGTTGCAAAAACACCAGAGAGCAGCAGGCCATTTAAAAAAAATGTCTTAAAAACAAAAGTATAGATTTGAAGCAAAATTTAATTATAGTACTAAAGTAAAAGTACACATTTTGCAGGAAATTTGTACGTCTGCGCTCTTCTCTGCTCTGTGAAGTAAAGTTAGCGGAGAAACTAGCTGATGCTAGATAATGTGAGTTAATTAGCCATGTTTGCTGTCTGAATAGCAAGCCTACAGAATTTATTGAAGCAATGCTAGACACGCTAACTTGTAGCAAGAGTTGCAAATGTTCATCTCAAGACATAGTTACCTTAAGTTTGGCAAAGAGTGATGAGTGGTGTTGTAGATGTAATTTAATTATATTTGAAGTATTGCTTGGTTCAGGGGCTTCATCCCCTTCAGCCGACAGACACAGCAGGCTGACCGCTCGCACCAATCAGAGGGAGAGGGGTCATGTTATTGTTCGCTGCACATTAGAGATTCCTGCTGTGTCTTTGACTATCCATAAAAACACAGCTCATACCACAGGAACGGTACGATGGAAACCGGCCCATGCCTATGAATGACATTCCCATGGGCTATCATTTTTCGTTTGAGTGTCGTTTCCGTAGTACATCATCAGCAATTGCATTAACTGAGGTGAACGTCCATACTCGTCTATCATGTTTATTCAACAACTTGATCGAAATCAGAAGTAAAGAACAAGTTGTAAGGTGTTTAGCCACATTGACTGCATTAACTGCTGTATTTTATTAAGCTGGCATCTTTCCCAATGATCTGTGCAGGCAGGCAGCCAAGGCAAGGCAAGAAAATAGTCTAAATAAAACGATTACTTTACTTAAAATAAAGACGTCAGGGTATATTTTCAGCAGGTCAGAACCCGAGTTTCCTTCATTTTGGATGTTGCCCAAAATTCAGTCATTCATTCAACAGGTGTTCCTAAACAGCATCACAAATATGAATTTTTTTCATCTGTAAGATCAAATATTATTTACCCCGTTTTGCCATTTTCAGTCTGTCATCGTGTCCATCAGTTTGAGTTACATGGGTCTACTCCGATCTGAGTGGATAGGAGATTTGGTAGCTTTGCCAAGATGGATGCCAAAACGGACAGACCAATTGAGCAGGATGCAGAGAGCTGAAGAACGAGACTCAATTCCAAGAAGAATTTAGATCAATTTCCATTCAGACCTTCCGCCTAGAATCGAAAGTGCACGTGTGGTTGTGCATATGAAGTCAGTGTTGCGCTGGTTCCCGCACCTGGCTGTTTCTAAAGCAGCAATGCAATGGAGTCTGAAAATGGAATTGGACCTTGGCTCTCAGTGCTGATGGTGCAAGTGTTAAATCGGGGCCGATGCACGCACCACAGCCCAGCCGAGCCTGCCGGGAGCGGGTGTAATTATCAACAGAAGGCTGCCGAGATAAAGATTTTGGAATGAGAGAGGGACTGGCAGCCTGTTCCGCTATCTGAGCCGGGCTGTGAGGAATGGCAGTGGGCGAGAGATGCTGAGCAAAACGGTGCCAACAAAAGCCTGGCTTTGATGTCATCCATGCCTGTCTGAGCCGTGACAAAATGTCACCTTGTACATAAGACATGAAAGCACAGCCAACGAGAGAGATGGCATATATACAGTGTGTGCATGCAGGTGTGATATACCTTCTAATATCCAGCGTCTGCATTCCCACTACAGTATTTAACTTTAGAATTACATCTGGTGCTTGCTGCTGGACAAAGGTAGTTTGTGATTTTATCAGAGGTCTAATTTCCCCTCGCTCTCAGGCTGCCACTTTGCCATATGCCATGCAAGCGGGTGGCTAGTAAGGGCTGCAGATAATACCCTGAGCCGTGAGTCCGACCAAACAAGAAGATGTCCTGAGGTGATAGAAAATATCTTACAGCTTTCAATGTTCCAGTTATACCATGGACGGGTTTTTTAAGGATTAAAGCCTGTACATGCCCACAATACCAACAGCAGCACGAAACCTGGCACTGTGTCTTGTGTAAAACCATCTAATGGATCAGTGATCTTAGTAACAGTGTGCTGCTGGAAGAGAGGAGAATAAGATGTAGAAGTGGTCTATGCGCAGCTTTGGCTTCAATCAGCACCTGGTTCCTGAGTTCTGTCAGCTTGAGTGACCACTCAGTGATCACCTTGCAGATTTCAAACTTAATTAATCCAGCTGTCTGCATGTCACACACCTGTATCGGTCGAGTAGTCTGCTACGAAAGGAAACCGGGGAGAAAGATAGAGGATGAGAATACAAGCCTTGCACCAGAGCACTGACGCTGCAATGTAAAAAAAAGGAAATGGAATTAAGGATCACTTCAATTATGCTTATGTCTTGTAAGATTTGTGGTGTTTGTATTGTCAGGCACTTTTTATTGAATAGATTATCACCCTGGCCCATGTGGTCGCACTCTAATTCCTGCTCTCGTGCAGAAAAGTGTGAGAGAGCAGGTGCACTGAAGATAAATGCACTTTTACAAATTGCTGGCCTAAACGAATGGTGTGACGCAGCAATGATTGCAGCATAAGAGAAACGCTGCAATATCACTGATGTTGCAGAAGCGCAACAAACTTTGGCGAGTCTGACCGCTTTGTTGCAGAAAGCGCTTTTGTTAGTGTGGAGCACGCACCACGAGCGGAGAAGTGCTGAGGGCAGGGAAATTGTCCTTCCCGCCGACGTTCCGCCACGAAGACGAGGGACAGTCCTAGGGCCTGTGCGGAATGGCTGATGACTTTCTGCTCATTTACAACTGTGACATTTCATGGAAGGTGGTGTTCAAACGATGGCTGGCTTCTGCCCTGACATAAAAAATAGCAGACGTGTGCATGTTGATCTTGAGGAAAAAGGTCAGCGCTGTCTCAGTGGACCTAATCACCCGCTAGTCCTCTCTCAATGAGTGCCTCTCCTCTGTACACTGCTTTAACGAGAGAGAGAGGGAGAGAGAGAATGTGTATCTGAATGCATGTGACTTCGAATGAACCACCTGCCACACTGGGTGAATATCTTAGCCAGACAATGTTTTTGCTTGCCTCATTAGTTTTCAGTCCCTTTCAACAGACTGTAGAGGTGTGTGTGTGTGTGTGTGTGTGTGTGTGTGTGTGTGTATATGTTTTGAGCTTTTTACCTCGTACCTGAGCTACTGTTGCGTTGCTTTGCCCATTTCCACTTCTTTCTCTGTCTTCTGTTTCTCTTTTCCCCTTTCTGTCTCTGTCTCTCTCTCTTAGCTGGATAAAATCCTCATTAGCTTAGATGGCAGGAATTAGCCGAGCACCGGAGTCAGAGCTGCTCCTCTGGCTCCATCACACCCGGATAATGGTGTTTGTTTAGCCATTACACAAACGGCTGTTAGCTATGGGACTCTGGGCCACTGGACACACTGAAGCGTGATAGATGTGGCAAGACAGACACGTGGCTTAATCCCAACACAGTTAAGACTTTAAGAGCTTTTGCGAATCAGACGGAAATGCTAACTATATTGTTGCGGACACGTTTGGTTTGCGCATACATATTTGATGCTAACGCTGTTGCAGATGGAATTTTCATCATCCAAGAACTGCTTGCATCCTATAAGTTCTTCGCTGTTCTATGGATTCTGTATTCTCCAGCATTTTCCATTCCTGAGCATTACACAGGGCTGGCGACCAACAGTTAGTGTAATTAACAGGGGTGAAAGTAATTTAAAGTTCTTACCTACTCTCTTCCTATGTAGCCAAAAGGTGAGAAGAATAAACCATTGAGGAGGTGGACAGGTCCTGAGAAACTTACGAGGTTTACTTTATATTTCCACTCAATCCCTTTCAGAATATCAGCTAACTTTTTAAATCCCGAGGGTAACCCCAAATAACGCAAAATGGAAATCTAGTGAAATATATAGGAAGTACAATTCCTTGTCTCACACACCAAGTAGCGTCCTTGATCAGGGGTTAGAGATGGATTTGGGTTTCGGCCTTGTGTTAGAAGCTAGTTACCTTTGTAGCTATGAATAAAAGAACATGGATGCTTTAGACGCGATTCATAACGATTGAATAATGTAGAAGCAGTTACTAAGGAAACATAGTCTTTTTTAAGATGATATAAAGTTATCAGTTGAGTTTTTTTGCCTCCATGTCTGGTTTTAAATGTGGGTATTGGCAGATAGTTGCTCTATCCTCAGTACCTCAGTCCGTACTGACCTACTTTCACCCATGCGGCAACCGACAGTTAGTGTAATTAATGGTTTTAGAACACCTGGAACGTGGAGTGGTACATACAGTATACTGTAGCTAAACGTCCCAGTGGTGTTACCGTCCATTATCACCACTCGTGGAATGTCTCTCATTCAATCAGATTGCACGGTCGGAAATAAATGTTTTATCATTTTTGTTATCTTGGCAATAAGAAATTGGGCAGATTTAAATGAAACACAGTACGTGCATATGAATAATTGATTATGAATAGATTATAAGTTCTAGTACAGATGATATTATTGGTCCTGGGCTTTATTGGACTGGCAGGGGTTCAGCAGTGCCTAGAAGGATTTTGTCTGCATGATCTGGCAACCCATACTCATGTGTGTACTTGTGTGTACTTTGTGTGTGTGTACTTTGTGTGTGTGTGTGTGTGTGTGTGTGTGTGTGTGTGTGTGTGTGCAAAAAAAAAGTTTCCTGAGTTTTTTTTTTTTTTTTTTCCTCAGGAATGGGCCCAAATATACCACCAATCTGATTTTTCATTATGCTGGTTAAACTTTATAAGCTTTATATATAATATGCCAGATCATGAGGAGTGATCAGTAGGGGTCAACTCTGGTCCATTACACCACTTGTATTTAGTTAAAGGCTAAACTTAGTTTTTAGTTGGTGTATGATTAAACAACAGCTGCTCAGCCGCTGATGTAGCATTGTCTCTCTTGTGTACTTCAACCACTTCTTTTCCCAGCATTGGAACTCTTTCTCTCATTTTCAGGTTGAAAAGAATGATAGAGGATCTCGTGAGAAAATGCCAGAAAAGCAAATGTGATTACTTTTCATACAATTCCGTCTATTACAATCATACTGTACATTTGTGTTATTTTTTTTTCTGCCAAATGAATGCAGGCCATACATATCAACCATCTTACTTGCACATATTTAAAAGCAAATATATCCTCAGAACTTTTCTCTGACCTCCTTGTCTGCTTTTATATGCCCAACTAATGCTGTGATTTTTTTTTTTTATATGGAGAGGGATATAAACCTCACTTTTGTCAGTCAGCAGAAAGAATAAGAGATTTTAATCGTTAGGCTTTTAAGTAGCAAAGCGCTCACGTAAGTATTGTTCTGAGCCCCAGAAGGCAGGACGGCGAGCCTGAAGATAAGTGCAGGCTTTTGAAAGCAGCGTTTCATCAGAAGTGGATCAGTATTCCCCTTGAATCTGTGGTGACAAAGCAGTAAAATGGTACTGTATTACCGCTCGCTGAATGGCTCAT
>JAOVVB010000010.1:3023236-3037951 GCA_028570985.1 Heterobranchus longifilis
TTCTCATGAGCGCCGAGTGCAATCATTAAAGCCAGTAAGGTGTGTAATAGATTTCTTCCATGACTTCTTAATTGTATGGAGAGTGTGAGGAAGTGTTAAGGAGTGCCTGAGAGGAGCGGGGACGAGAGGAGAGGGTGGAAGCTGTCGAGGGAGACGGAGAAATTTTACATCCTGTGCGGTCCCGGTGTTTAATCAGGCTTTTCCTGGGCCAGATGTAGCCCTAGATTGCACATGCCACACACACACGTAAACAAAACTAACTCAGAAGTGCACACACAGAGTGCCTGTCTAAAGTAAGCTCATCCAGAATGCAGAGGATCAGCACACTCAGAAGATTATCTAAGCACACAGAGCTGTGTGCGCGTGTGGGTTATTATTTTTTTCTTCTTCTTTTTTCTACATCCATGTTCTGCTTGACTTCACAGCTGTTCGGGAGGGCTGCGAATATGGAACGAGCGGTAGGGCTATAAACAAACAAATGGGCTAGCAGATCCAGTGGTAATGAATATATTCTGCCATGAGATAGCAAGTCTAGGTAGAAATGATGGGTTTGGCAGAGAGAACACTCACAGTAGTGCCCTGACAAAGTGGTGATGGATATCCATGCGTCCCTGAGCACCCACAGATCATTACACACCTTTCGGACTGATGCAAACTTGCCCGTGTTAGTGCACTGAGAAGAAGAGAAGATCCAGGAGAGGTGCCCGTGCATGCATCACTTTGTAGAGGGAGTGAGCTTGCATGAGCGGCCTCTCTAGGGGTAGTGTGCAGGGGTAGCAGCTGGTGTGATGCCGGGCCGGTTGCCTTGGTGAGGCGCTTCCACCCCCCCGCCCTGCCTCACTCAGTCAAATTGAAATAAATGAAGTGCCAGTCCCGACAGTGGGGTAATTGTTCATATGGAAATTGGATTGCTGTTGTCTCCCAAGCTTTTTCCAAACTACCTCCGAAACCATTTTCACCATTTCTCCCCATCAGGAAAAGGAGCCTGCGAAGAGAGACGGCGAACAAGTTCCTGCGTTTCATTGTCTACAAATAATGAGACGCTCATTATCTTTATAGCATCCACTAAGTAGTTGTCGCTGCTGCCCTGTCCTTGTGTGCTGGCTACCTTCTCTGTCATCTTAAACGTCCGCTTTTTATCAGCCATTAGCCGACTACCAAAACATGACTGATGGAGATAATCAATCAGATGGAGAAATTGGCACTTGGCAAACGATCCCCCTTCTCTTTCACCCCATGGTCAATGGCTTAAGACTAAAGATAATTTAATAGCTCTCATTTGTGTGAGCATGTGTGTGTGTGTGTGTGTCTTTGTGTATGTGTGTGTGTGTCTGTGTTTGACAGCGTGATATAAAGTCCTCAGCTGTTATTAGCAAGACGCAGTTTTACAAGGTTGAAAGCTGCATCTAAAAGCATTAGTAGCCAGTGTAAAAAAGCATCCATTACACAGTGCGGCCATGAATATGAAATAATATCCTGCTCTGTGTTAACCGTTACCAGTTTTACAAATTCACCAGGCTGGCTTTTAGCAGCGTAGAGGCTTCTCTGAATTCTCAATGGCTGTTTGTATCTGTACCTTGAAGCAGACAGAGTCAGGGTCTTGCAAACTCATTTCCATTGTAATGCCTAAGACCTGGCTCCGCACACACACACACACACACACACACACACACACACACACAAATTCAGTGCTGTCAGAGGCTCTGAATGCTACGCCGAGCATGTGCTGTTTTGCCTCCACAACGCTGATAGGGCTGGACTTTTTTCATGCGAGTCAACCGCAGGAAAAGTCCCGATCTGACGCTTCTTGCTGAGAGATACGTAACCAATCAGACCGCTCGCTGGCCTCCAGAGGCGCATTCGAGACCTCTTGCATGCCCACACACATGTATTTCTACACAACATCTAACTCGGCCTTGCTTTTGGAGACGTTCCGCTCGAGACAGGCTCATATCGAGCCCCCCGTGGAGCTTGGCTTGGAGAGATTTTTCTTAAAGCTGTCTGTTCGAGCTCTAGACATGGGTAGACTTGTAGGCTGGTCATATAGTCCATGACATATACTGTATAGTCATGGTTGGTGGAGTTAAAGGGCACTGATATTTATAGATGTTTTCTTGGAAAAACAATAAAAATGATCATTACTTAAGGACAAACGCATATCGTAATGACTCTAATGAGTCTCTTTAAGTCAACAAGTGTTAAACACTTCTAATCTCTTATTAATATTGAATTCTGCTAAAGCAAGCAAACAACACACATTTCTTTCTTCCCTTTCTCTCTCTCTCGTTCTCTTTCTTTCTGCGTTTCATCCTTCTTCTTGAGGAAGCCTCCTGTTCTACCGAACAATTATAATTTAACAGCATGAGCTTTCTGGCAGCATCACTACAGATGTGCCTGGCTCATTAGCTATTAGCTTCTTTCATTATCTCAATCATTTTGCAGCTCTGTTTGTTTAATTCTCTGATCCTATATTCCAATCAAAATTTGAAATTCAGGTCAGATCAGCCTCTCTAACCAATTTCTCAGTTCCGGTTTCAAACCGAGGCAAATACGACGGAGGTATTTTAGCCGTGCCAAATTGTAAACTACATTAGCTAAAGCTCTGATGTGCTCGATGACATTATGCTGAACAATTAATCTGTGCCTTCTGCTCATTTTCAGCTTTATAGACATAGAAAGGTTGACACATATAACCTCATCTTTCAAGCTGGATATGAATAAATGCATTCATAAATTGGTCATAGGGGCATTTACACAAGATTGTTATTCATGAAAATCATGTTTGTATCCTATAGAGCTCATGAGATTATGGAAATGTACATAGACTCTATGATATAAATCTGGACTGATCAACTTCAAAATCAGTTTTGCAATGTTTGCACTTTTACATACAGTATGGCATACACTGTAAAGTTTGAATTGTGATATGTATTTAAAGTTTTATTCATGGCGATAATTAATGAAATGTTAAACATGGACAAATACAAAACATCAGTTATTTAAAAAAAAAATTCTTTTAGGTTCTCTGTTAGGTGCTAATCACCATGTCGTTGGTTCACCAGTTTTGTTGGGTACCAACCACTGCATAACAAGCTGCATAACTAATCCCTTACGCAGTTGATCCTTGTCAGAGTCGCTCACATCCGTATGCTTGCCCATTTTTCTTGCTTCCAACACCCCGACTTCAAAGACTGACTATTCACTTGCTGCCTAATATTTCCCCTCAGGTGCCATGTCTGGTTGTCCAAGTTTCACAACAGCGCAACAACTCAAGTTGACCAGGAGATGAACTGATTGGATTTTGGAATTGATCCAGACAGGTTCAAGGTCACAGCCAGGTCAAACGTCTGATCTAGTTTTTTTTTTTTCTTCCAAAAAATAATATTATTATTATAGTTATAAGTTATTTCAGGCATGACTAGGAAGATTAGAGATGTACAGTAGGCAACACAGTTGGTATCACGTTTACTTCTTTTTATTAGTGTACTGTAGACTACAAAGATTTCACACCTTCAGGTTTTTGTGAGTACAGTATTAACTTATATGGAGCTTTGTGGGCAGCACTAAATGCAAATGAGCTGTGCCTGGCAGGTGCTTTGCACTTTTCCTGGTGTTTCGAATCAGCATTACAGAAGTCTAACAGAATTTACTAAAAGACTGATACATATGGTCCCCCTGTATTTTACTTTTGTAAAGCCTAATAAAAAGGCTGTTGCTCAATAATGCGTATTGTACCGCTGTCTCAGAATTCTTCCATGTGTTACACCACAACTTTTCTCCATCACAGCATCACACACCTGCTGCGGTACCGGACCCCCAGTTGAGAAATGAGAAATGTGCCTGGCACGGTTCAGTGGCACCGGATTTCTGATTGGAAATCGTAAAGCTCTAGCGTGACACTTGTTCTGTCGTGTCGTCATGCTGCTGCTGCCGCTTCCATTTTTTGATGCCACGAAGCTCCAGCCTCTGAGATTAAGACTGTGGAGGAGTGATGAAAAGGACGGAAAACCCGTTCGGTGGGGCATCGCCATGTTAGGGGAAAAAAGGAAGAATAGAGAGAAACGTTTAAGAATCGATTTTTATTCTTCGAACCGTTCGGTGACCCCCTCCAACCCCCAGCCCGACAGCTGAGAGAAATTTGTATAGCAGCATATTTTGTTGATCTTGTATGAAGTGAGCGCGCCGCATGAATAAGCAAATTATTCTTTGAAGTACCCTCAGTACAGTAGCAGAGCAGAGATGAATTTCTGTCGCTCTAATCACAAGGCGTACCTCTCTCTCTCTCTCTCTCTCTCTCGCTTGCTCTCCTTCTCTCTTTCTCTCTCTCTCATTTTCTCTCCCTGAAGTTTCAGTCAAGGGAATATTCTCTAGTATATGTGTTAATAAAGAGTCTTTGGTCTTTTTGTCAGACTTTCTAACAGAGTAATATTGTATTGTTAGGGAAGAGAATAAATTTTTTCAGGACATGAATTTTTGCCACACTTCAGTTAATTCTTTAGAAAAAAAAATAATTATGGAAATTAGGGAAATTTGTCAAATCGGTATCGGGCTAATAATTACAATTCTAGCTTAAGCTCATCTTTATAGCAC
This sequence comes from Heterobranchus longifilis, assembly GCA_028570985.1. NCBI lineage: Eukaryota > Metazoa > Chordata > Actinopteri > Siluriformes > Clariidae > Heterobranchus > Heterobranchus longifilis. The sequence continues at coordinate 3,027,827 of JAOVVB010000010.1, forward strand.
ACTCCGCCAGTTCCTAGATTCATGTCTAGACCCATTTAATACATTCTTTTTCCCAGGCTGACATCCCTGTGCGTCACTGTAAGTAACCCTGACCCGAGTGTTTCGTGACCTTCTTTAGCTTTTCATGACCGACTGTGTTTGAAGTGTGGTTAAAGGCGTTTTTTAATTTGTGACTACACAAAATGTGATCTTGACTGAGGGAAGTAAATATTACCTGTCGCTTCTTTAAGTATTACAAAGGATGCCGACTTGCACGATTACCATAAACCGATTTAAAACGCTGTGGATACAGCGGAGAAAAAAAAAAAACATGGTATTTTACATTTTACTGCTGCAAAAAGGGATTAGTTTATATTGGTACTCCAATCCCACAACCGGTGCATTGTTACAGATTGTTTAAGGGAATGAATTAAAAAGGGCAGACACGTTTACCTGGAGAAATGGAATTTGAAATAAATGAGCTTCATTCTCAGAAGGGGAGTCGGGGAAAAAAAATCGGTGAATAAAGTGGGGCAATAGAGGGACAGGAGCTTTTTATGGAAATGAGTGTGTGGCTGAAATTAACAGAGCCCTAGGGGTTGAATGGATAATGAGCCGTGCACGTGATCGGTGCTGCGGGGAAAGACAGGTTAACGTAACAAAACATCCATCCATGCTCAGCCCGTGTGGGAGCTTCATCAGGATTTTCAGTTTGACACGTGCGCCGCTAGGTTTAATTGTGTGACTGGAATAGAAAACAAAGGTACCACTAACACTGCACACTGACTAACCAGAGCACCTGTGGATTTCTTCTAAGGATGAGAATGTCTGTGTGTGTCTGAGTAAGAGAGAGAGAGAGAAAGAGAGAGAGAGAGCAAACAGGTTTTGTACGTGCCTCAGTGTGTGTCCTCTCAATGGTGTGTTGGTTTGTAGTGTTTGAGTGTCTCTGTGAGTTGGATTGTCTTGTTGTCATTTATTTGTAATGAGATAAGCAACAGATGATTGACTGTGCTTGAGCAGCTGTGACCAAACTAAGATTAATGTCCTCTGAGAGAGAGAGAGAGGGAGAGAGGGAGAGATTAGGAATAGTGGCTTTAGACTATCACTTTGTGTTTAGCTCAGATAGGCTATCTAGATAGATATCTCAATATTCTAAAGAACCATCTGGGATCTCGACTTGTAGCTCAAACTGAGCATTTTCAATCCAGACATTCTGAAAGAAAGCTTTGTAATGTCTCTATGTGAATGTTTCTGTGATGCGTTTCTCTTCTAAAAGCACTCGTTTCATCTGTTTGTTTCTGCAGACATGGGAGATTGGGCGCAGATGGTCCTGCTCTTGGTGTGCATCTCCTGCTTTTCCTCTGAGGGGACGGTTTTGGAGTTTTCCACCCTCACGCCCATCAACAATGTAGTGCAGGACCCAGCGACTGGCCGAGTTTACCTTGGCGCGGTCAATGCCATTTACCAGCTCGACGCTTTCCTTAAGCTGGAAGCCAAAGCAGAGACTGGACCTAAGAAAGATGCTCGCAGCTGCACGCCCCCGGTGTCCACCTTCACGTGTATGTCTGCTGATCTTAAAGACACGAACAATGTCAATAAGCTCCTCCTGGTGCACTCTGCGAATGGATCTCTGATAGCGTGTGGCAGCGTGTACAGGGGAATCTGCTCGCTGCTGAACCTCAGCAATGTGAATCAGCAGATCTACTACAGCGACAGTAAAGGAGAGAGGACGTACGCTGCCAGCATCGAGGACAGCGTTTCGGTCGTCGGGATCATGGCCACGTTCCAGTTCAAAGATGACCCTGAGAAAAAGCCATTCAACGTCTTTCTGGTTGGGAAGGGCTACGGCAGCCAGGAGGACAATCCAAAGCTCATCACCACACGGATCTTAGAGAACTACAAGGAATGGGTTGTGTTTGAGAGCATCGTGGAGGCCTCCGCGGTCCAGGCCATACCCTTTGCACCCAAGTACCAGCACCAATTCCGCTTTGTCTTTAAAGACTCCGGATTTGTGTATTTCCTCTTCTCGCGCACTCAGGGTGGGACCGATAACAAGAACTTCACTTTCGTGGCCCGTCTGTGTGAGAAGGATGAAGGTTATTACTCCTACACTGAGCTACAGCTAAACTGCACTGCAAATGGCATTCACTACAATAAAGTCCAGGCCGCATATGTAACTGAGCCGGGAAAGGAGCTGGCTCGCACCATGCTGAATTCCGGTTCATACGGAACCATTACGGTCTGGGACAAAGTGCTGTTTATAGTGGCCACTCCAGATGGCGAGAACGCAACGGACTCAGCTCTGTGCATGTATCCATTGAAGCGCATTAATGAGAGAGTGGAGGACATACTTAGTGCCTGCTACACTGACTTTGGAAAGATCGGAGGAAGATCAGCTGTCTATAGCCCGTACATATCCAGCACAAGCAACCCATGTGCCAATAGACATAGTGTAAGTACTACAGTCCTAATTTGGACAATGGACCGTGTTAGCTCACATGATGCATGGGTTTCTTTTTGTTTCTCACTCTGTAGGTCTTCAATGGCTTTATAAACACACAGTGATCGTAGAAACATCAGAGTCAGATGGTACTATATACCATTCTATATATTGAAACTTGTGCCTTATAAAAATATGTTTCAATGTAGATCTTTTGCAGACACGTGACTACCATGACGTGACTCACAACAGCAGAAGTACCGTTAACCACCATTAGGCGTCTACGTATTTTTGGTCATAATCAACTTGATTACCTCAGATGGTATACAAATATGCGATTTCTCCCGCTGGTGTTAGCATTAGCTCATTTAGTGTTTCTATTGCAAATGAGACGATGCTGTGTCCTATGCTATGCTTCACGCTTCATAAAATGATGTACAGGTAGCTAATACTGACATTTCAAGCTAATTAATAGCTACAGTAACTAACTGTTAAATACCAAATTGCTTAAAAGAGAAAACTAAGGTTCGAGAGGAATTTGGGATTCAGCCTTGCGTTAGAAGCTAGTTATCCTTGTAGATTGCGTTAGCTGTGAAACACAACACAGATGGTTTAATTCGGACCAATGTAGAAGCAGTTACTAAGGAGACAAAGTGTTGTTTAAGATGGCATAACATTTTCTTGCTGAAAGTGCTACAGTGACTGGTTTTGTACAGTATGTGGGTTTTGGCACCGGCACCCGGTAACGTCCCTTTTACTGTCCAGAAGTCGACCGGATCATGGCAAACAGACATTGTGATGTCAGGTGCAAGAGGTATATATAGTAACACCTATGTAAGGATCAGTGATATAAAAGCATAGAAATTAATACATGATGGTTAATATTACTTGTGACTACAAGTACAGATTTCTTTTATCTAAAAGTCTCCAGAAGGGTTTACAGGGTGTCTGGTTTTAGACAACACGTATGTTTCAGGATTGGGATCCTACAGAACACACCAAATATATCATGAGTGAAAGGTTTCATGTGGAACCATGCAAGTTTGTTCTGATGTGAACAGCAAATAAATACTGTGCTCATTAATCTTAGTAACTTCCTGGTCTAAGTCACAGTGGTTTAGGCTGATAATTTGTTTCCACTGTTTTGAGAAATAGAGGACGCTATTTTCAATTTGACTTGAAAATGGAAAAATTGCATGCAGGTTCAAACAAAAAAATAATAACCCCAGGGAATAGGAATAAAAACAATCCTATGCACATCTCTTGAGTGATGGCGCTGAGGGTGAGCAACTGTCAGAGACAAAATTCATAGACTTCAGTGTCTGAATTGTGCGTTTCCCTCCAATTACTCTGGTTTCCTCCACCAGTCCAACGACACACTGTGTAGGCTAATTGGTGTTTGCAAATTGCCTATAGTGTATGACTGTGTGTGTGATTGCATTCTGTGATCCATCGGCACCCCATCCTAGGTGTACCCTGTGTTCCCTGGGATATGAATATTGAATTATATAACAATTGTAATTCAACACTATAACCTCTGTCCTGTCTTAATGTCTTTAACAGATTCATTAGAGGTTTCTTTTAAATGTTACATTTTTCTCCACTGTAGAGGGAAATCGTGGACCAAAACAGGTGTGGAGCTGAGTTCCTCCGCTCTCCACTGGCCAGCAAGCCAGAGTTCGCCCTGCAAGCAGAGCCGTTCTTCACCAAACAGGCTCGAGGTCACCTGACTGCCGTAGCCATCGCTGTGGAAAACGATCACACTATTGCCTTTGTTGGGAATGCCATGGGAGAGGTATTGAAGGTAGGTGTTAAAGAGCTGAAGCGGGAAAACAAGAAAGTTTGTATAGACGATGCTCTTGGAGTTGAAGCTTGGCTAGAACGCATGTTGTGGGTTTGAATGTGAGTGGAGGTTAAACTGGTTATATAAGAAGTAAAAATGGAAAGCAAAGCGACAACAGCGGTTAAAGCATTTACCAGTGCCAGATATAAGAAGAATTTAGGAACTTATGTAATGGAAAAAAAAAACATTGTAGGATTGGATGCAAAAAAGGAGGCTCTTTTTATATATATATAGCGCAGAAATATTCGAACTTGAAATAATTGTCTGCCAAAATCGTCTGCTTTAACGGAACAGGAAATATTATCCAATAATTGTGCAATGCCAGAAATCTGAAATGGTGCATATGAGGCACCTTCAGGTTGTCTTGGATATAAAAGATAAAAGATATTGACTTTCATTACATGTCCCCTTCTCTGAGACGCACCGTGACTAGAGACGGATGAGAATTGTTTTTAGATCATGAGTCAGTCTTCACATTCAGCTGCTGCTTTCAGTAATGTGGAGAAGCCTCCTACATGGATTCTTCATTAGGGTTGGAACTCTGTCAGCTTAAACAGGACAGAGAAGGCTATATCGAAAAACGCGGTGTCTTACTGATAGACTCACGACTCATGAGAATGAGGAGTACAGGAGGCTATTTTTGGCATTCCTGGTCATTAACCGGCTACTCGTTTAGGGATGACATTGTGTCAGGTGTGTCTCAAATACGTGAGGCGCTCTGTGTGGGTTTCGCCTACAGCTTGACGGATTTCTCTTGTCCCATGCTGCACTGTATAATTGCGACCTGCTCCATGTCTATTGTTTTCCAACCACGCAGGTTCATTTGTCAAACAAACCAGAGGTGTACAACAGGGTTCCTGGGGACACCATGGGCGAACGTGTGAATAAGAATCTTTTCTTCGACAAGACCCAGAGTCACATATACATCACTATGGAGAAAAAGGTGCCTGCGCTGAAGTCATTTATCAAGGCATTAAGTCTGTTTGTGTTTGGCAAGGAGTTCATTTCCTCGCCCCGTGGATAATGTTTGATGTTGCATAAATGTGCTCTAATGTCTTTTTTTAAATGTACACTCCCGGCTAATGTGGCAGGTACAATGTTTTTATAATGATAGCAGAAAAAAAAGCAAAAAAGAAGAAGCTTAGCTCAAAATAATGTCTTTTGTATTTATTTATTTCTTTTTTTTTTTTACTCTTTCTTGCTGGGTATATAGATCACTAAAGTTCCAGTCCAATCATGCCACCAGAAGACTGACTGCAAGTCCTGCGTGGCTCAGAAAGACCCATACTGTGGCTGGTGTGTCCTGGAGGGCAGGTGATTATTATTGATCAGCTGTGGAAATGATTAAATGTCAAGTCAAATGCAAAAAAACTTTCATGCTGCCCAAACATCCATTGGCAAAATAGCCAGGTGGATAAGCATAGACACTTGTCACGGATAATGTGGATCTGATCTTAGATCAGGACCTAAATGTAAAGATCATATCATACTCTATATGTTGTCAGCTAAGGTGTCACCATGGTAACCTTTCAGATAATTGGATGATTACTGATAATACAAAAAGCACTGACTGTCACATACACAACCTAGTGACTATGTGGTACTCGTATATTTCCATGGCGACTTGGCGAGCAGATTGAGACGTGTGTGTCCTCACGCCCGTTCTGTAGGTGTACCAGGAGGTCGGAGTGCAGTCGAGCTGAAGAGAAGAACGGGTGGCTCTGGAGCCCCAGACAGCAGTGCGTGAAAATCGTTTCCTTCCATCCTCCCAACCTCAGCTGCAAGAGATCCCAGCAGGTAACTGCGCAGGTGTCGGAGACGTAATTACCGCACTTATTTTTAAACTTCCTTTCTCGAACAATTGTAAACGCTGAGAGGGCTGATCCACCGTGACGGCGAGGCCACTGCACAATAAAACCATATGGTGAATGTACAGGACGGATGCAATGCGTGCTAATGCAGCGTTCTTATCTGAGTTAGCCGAGCAATCAGTATTATGTTTACTCCGTACTTATTATTTGTACTTTATTACAAGGATTTTATGATTTTGTACAACTGCAGTTTGGTTAAATGGAATTAAGCTTAGATAGAGCATTTCATCTTGTGACTTGCATTACATTTGCTGCTATATTCTAGTCACCTTGATTACATGGATTAGTAAGATGCATTTTTGTTTCCTCTCATCATGTATGTACAAGTCAAGACTTTTTTTTTATTATATTATATTAATTATACTTAATACCACATAGGTAACTTTTAATTTAAGCAATCTGCATTTGAGAAATGGATAAAAAGTAAATTCTGACTGTCTGTCCAAATGGTAAAATGAAGCAGTATCTGCCGCACTCTTATTTCTTGTGCACCCAATCAGTTTTGTGCTCAGTATGAGTGTCTTAAAAACCTGATTAATGAGTTGCTGCATCCATACAAAATAATATATGTGCACTGAAGTTCATTAATCGGCCTTTTTATAGCAGGTGGGATTTAGATTTAACAATTATGTGCTTGAATGGAGACACATGACATTTAAAGACCTCGCACTGAATGCCTCTGCGAATTGAGTCTATATGGTAAGATCGTGAACCTGGTTTACTGTCTACTCAAGGGTTTTATATGTTCTTGTTCCGTATGTGTGTGGGTTCTCTTGTTTTCTTGCCACTGTCCAAGAAATTTTTTTTAAATAGCAAATTACCCCTAGGTATTTATATGAATGTGTGCATGGTGTGCAGGATGAATTGACTCAACTTAAGCCTAGTGTTCCCTACAACCGTAACCTGGATTAAGCAGTTACTTCAGATGAATGACTCTTTTATTTATTCATGTTGACACTACACTCCTGTGTGAAATAAATGTCCATTGATTTTCCCTTCTGAAACAGCATCTGTATTCACATTTGCCGTTGCATCCTCTACAAAACCAAAGTACTCAATGCATTACTTCTTGTAGTGGAGCTCCTCAAATGTACTGGCAATCTGATCAATTTCTAAACTTGTCCCACATTAGGTTGAGATCAACATTCCATCGCTGCCAAGCATCAGAGACTTCGACAAGATCCACTGCACGATCGGGTCATCCAGTAGTAAAGCTACCATGGTGGACTCCATGGTCAGATGCAGCCTGCCGCCTCCTAACCGGCTTCCTCCTACACCTCCACAGCAAGGTACAGCGGGTACCACTCCTATCCACCACTACACTATCCACCCCAGACCCCAGATCATCGGGCTAGTCGTAAAAAACAATTTTCAATTATGCAATTCCTTACAACTTGTACATACAGTATGTCCACATATAAAATGGAACAGGACCCACGAAGCTGTGTGAGGCTTTTTAATGCAAAGGGACGCTGTCTCCAACATAAATTTAAGTTGACATTTAATCGAATTTAGTAATATTTAAGATTTACACACATTGCCACGGTTGTGTCAGGATTTCTTAACGTCAACCCAATTAAGACCGGTATAAATCACAATTACACGTGTTCCATCAACTGCTAGTGATAATCAAGTCAAACCCAGGGTTGCCAGATTGAATTGCGGATTTAAACCTGTCTGGTCAAACTACGAACCGTTTAAAAATGTGATTCAAGTATATGGAGTAATGCCCAAGAATCAGAATTTTCATTTCAGTTAGGTTAAGAATATTTCAACTGTAATTGTGAAGCACAGACCTGCCTTCTTGTACGGTTCTTGAATACAAGGGAAAATTTCTTTGGTACATAGTATAAATCTAAATTAGGCTTTAAACTTTAGATAAATTTAACTTTGGGTTTGTGGTACATTAGTCACACTGTGAAGTTGAAGGAGCATACGAGAGAAAGAGTTTGATGGAGTGAAAGTACTGTTTGCAGGCATGAAAGGTTTTTCACTATACATACTGTTAGGTTTTTTAATACTTTTACTGCTCCCATTCTTTGCATTTGTCTATTTGAATTTCGTTGAGCCTGCTTCATGTCTTATATGGCAATACTCTGCAGTGTGTGGGTGTGTGGATCATACGGCTGGTCTGTGTTTGATGATGGAGGTGTGCGTGGACACCTCATGCACCCCTCATGTAGCGTACATGGTGGTCAGTGATTAGACCACTCTTTACTCTTTGTTTCCTTTGGGCGTCGGCCAGAGGACCTATATGCTTTCTTTGTTCTGTGAATAAAGCAGGGAACATTCGACGCCCATCGTGTGTGCGTGATTGATTGTGTCTCTCCTGACGTTGGCAAGCGCGTCGAAACGCAGCCAATTACAGATGTAGCGATTCATCCATTGCATTTTAAACCGAACAAAATAATATATACTGTACAATATAACGGTATACACACTTTACTTTGTATTTTATCGCTGTTTGTTAAAATTGTAACATTTTTAATCAACACATTAGCTCTGTTATGGACCCGTCAGTCATGTGTCCTTCAACACTCAATCTGATTGGCTTGAGATGTATTGTTTGCCACTGTAAGATTTGGTCGTTGATAACCTGTTCTTTAAAAATATTTTTGTTGGATGTATTATGGGCTTTACTTGTGGTTATAGTACGATGCAAACTCTACTTACAAATTAAGGTTAAATGGCTCATTTTATTCTACTTTCATTTCTATCCAGTTAAACCATGATTTCGTTATATAAAGATCTATTTTCTCTATTACACAGCAGCATAAACCTGTAGTGCTGCTTTCTTCAGTTCCTGGTTTGGGTGAATCGATCATTGCTTAATCTGCTTATTTTCTCATTTCCAGATGGCATTAAAAAGAAAACAGTCCATGCATTGTCAGCCTGGCCAGGGCTGTTTTAAAAAAAAAAAATTTTTAATGCAACTGACTTCTGTGTTATACGATTGCCAATCAGTTCAGAAGTGTTTTGACCAATATGAGGGGCGTTCAAGTCAAACCGAGACTTATGAATGACGATCCCAGCCTAGGTGGCTCAGCGCTCATTGCAGATATATATATATATATATATATATATATATATATATATATATCTAGCTGAATACCTGATACTTAAAAAGAAGAAACAGAACAGATATCTTGTCGCCAGCTTGCAGAAGAGATGCATCTGTCTGTGGGAACTGTACACAATTATTTGCATACACAATTTGCACATTACAGGAACTCGGCTGGGAGTTATTGCCACCTCCCACATACAGTCCTGACCAGCGTTCCAGACATGAAGCAGGCAGGCCGATCATGACTCCAGCGTACTGAGAAGCCTTTTTACCATGGTGGTATCCAAGCACTAGTGAAACATTAGACTAACGGGGGATTACATGAAGACATAAAGGTATTGTCTACTTTTGTACCAGTGTTCTGTTATTAAGTCCCAGTTTGACTTGAACGCCCCTTTTTCCCCCAAAATATCTTGTAGTTTTCTTAACATCCAATGGAATCAATTTGACTTATGTTTCTCAGACAGTAACGGTACAAACAGGTAGTCCATTGTACAGATTGTGAATATCAATTACTGTACATAAGACTCAGGGTAGGCAGGTCTGGAAAGCTGGCAAACCGTAATGCAGTATTTAAAGCCCCCGGTGAAAACAAAAAGCTTTGTGATACAAAATACCTGTAATTAAATCAGCATTTACTCATAGCGGGCTGAAAAAATTTTTGAGGTTGCAAGTCTACCCTGGCAGTCCATATATAAAAACGCTGGGAAGGTTTCTTGTATTGAGAGTGAAGTTACATGCATGATTTAATAGAGTTTTTTGGATGCCCTGCACCTGCGTGTAGTTCACACCTAATCTCAAAATTGTATTGATGTGTCTGCAGTGTTTTCCAATAACTCTACAATGCAGCCTTGAGAAAAACACACGCACATAAGGGAAAAAAAAAAAAAAAAAAAATATATATATATATATATATATATATAAATAT
>JAOVVB010000010.1:3038051-3056901 GCA_028570985.1 Heterobranchus longifilis
TTTTTGTTTGGTTTTGTTGCTGCTCCACACAGGTAATTCATGTGAATACGTGAGTTGTGGGGCCATGTCAGGTCACTTGATGATTGACAGTGGCGTCTCTGCAGGAATGTAAACAGCTCAGGAAGTGCCAGTACTAGGAAAGTGTGTACGAAAAGGAAAAAAAAATCTAGAGCAGAGCTTCCACAGTGCTTTTGTTTACGCACATTTTCCGAGTAATAAATGTTATGGCTAAATTGTGTAAAATTGTGGTTCGTGTGAGTTCCACTGCTGCTTTTCTTGGCTTTTGGTTTATGCACAGGACTTGTTATTGTGCCTAGCTGCTTTTCTGGTCATGTGACAGAAAGAATCGATGTGAATGGCTCTTGGGTGAGTGGTTTGCTATGAAATGTGGTTGTTCACTGTTGCATTTTGGCAAAGAAGTTCAAAGTTTCTAAAAGAAGCATTGTATAGTCATTTTCGTAAAAAAAAAAAAAAAAAAAAGAAGAAGAATAAATTTAAAAAAAGGTTTTGCTGTTGACAACTTTGTGTGCCTGAGGAGTAGAATTTGCCAGATTGAGGGAGAGTACAAAAATGGTGCTTATCTCATTTTGCAGAAATTTTGCAAAACTCTTGCAACTCGTAGGAGTAACACGACATTTTCTCTCACATAGATTGTCTATATATCCTTGTACGATCCTCATAAGAGGACCATTGGGTATAGTTCTTTTGACAAACTCCTTTTGTTTAGTTTTGTTTTGTTTTAAAGACAATAGTTCATAGTATTTCATTGTTATCAGGTGCTAATGAAGAGAAATAGTGAGGAGAAATTACCCGGTACACAACGGTTGAGTCCGGGTCTCAGGAGGTTAAATTTAATAAAGGAATTAAAGGAATTTTAATGTTGAAATTACTTGTTTAATAAAGGGAATGTTACCCTTATAATTGACTAAAATGTTATATAATAAATATAAGACCAACAAGACAATTTCTAGACTCAATTTTAACCTTAAAATGAGTTTATTCTTTTGGTAGATCATTTTGCGTCCTAAAAACAAGCAAACCTATCTGCAAATACATTACTAAGTTCTAATAAGATATTTATTCCTTAATAAGCTATCATTTTTCCAATGCAGATAGACACAAGTGGGATTGCAAAACATAATGCGGATTTATGTGCCGTTTTGTCATGTCGATATATGAGAATGTTCCCTAACTTCTTTCCTGGGTGATGTTGTGAGTATACTAAGATTCCTGTCCTCTCTGTTTCGTTGTGGAGATTCGGTAGCAGTGCCGGTGAGGATCTTCGTGAACGACAGCGTGGAGGTGGCGTCCCGCGACTACGAGTTCTACGACTGTGCAGCAGCGGTGCGCAAAGCGGAAAATACTCCGTGAGTGACTTCCTCTCTCTTCTCCCTGTGTCAGCGAGTGTGTCAGTGTTTTGTGCTGACGCTGAGCTCCGAAAATGCACGTGTGCGTAATGAAAACGAGCATCCACACCAATGAGACTAGCTTTTACTCATAAATCGTGATGCACGAGTGATGCCGGAATTGAATTTGCCACCATAGAGACCTTGAGTTGGATTTTCTGTTCCTTTCCTCTTTTTCTTTTTCTTTCCACCTCCATACCAAGAACAGGAAATTGCTTTAGTTTCCTATTCATTTATCAAAAGCAAAAGTCAATCTCTTGGGTTATTTTCTTATACTTTTACTGTTTTTTCTTTTTTTTCAAGCGTTCACAGACTTGTGTCTGATGAATGACTTTTGTTTCCTAGGCATTGAAAAGATATGTGTTGTCCTCGAAATTTACACACTGCTGGAAAAAAAAAACTGTAATTATGGAGCGCTGGAGTCTGTGTTAATGCTTCTCTTTCCGTTTTGCTTCAGAGTTTCTGTGTGTGTTTTAGTCTCTGTTCTGTGCCTTATTCATAGGTGTATAGCGTGTGTGAGCAGACCGTGGGCGTGTCAGTGGAATACCGCCGATCACACGTGCTCGGATATGAATGATGCCGAAACGGGGCCTAATATTATCAAACACAGACAGGTGTGAAAAACGAATAAAACTCATTTACTCGTTTGTCTGCACATAGTAATTGTTAGCTTTCAGAGATTTATTGCTGTGTGTTGAATGAACAGATTATGTTGCAGAGCCAGGATGTAGTTCTCAATGTTAGAATGTCACTTCTGACTTGCTCCTGAATCTTAAAGGAAAATACATTACTTATTTGCATATTGTATTTGCATACATAGGGGATAAACAGACTGGAAGTTGGAATGCTGTACATTATACAGTGCCGTAAAAAATTATTTGCCCCTTCACGTTTTTTTTTGTTCTTTTTTTTTTCACTCTTAAATGATTCAGATCATCTAAAAAAATGTATATTAAACAAGGAGAACCCACGTAAATACACAATGCAATTTTTAAATGATTTCATGTATTAAGGAAAAAAGCTGTCCAAACCTACCTGCCCCTATGTACAAAATAATTGCCCCCTTACTAAATCATGAACAAACTGTGATTTTTCGGAAAGCTGTTTCTGTTAAATTTCACTTGCCACACTCGGGCCTGATTACTGCCAGACCTGTCACTTAAATAGAACCTACTTGACCACGGTGAGAGTCATTATCTAAAAAAACAAAGAAAACAGCGGTGAACCTTCCCAGCAGTGGCCGGCCTACAAAAATGACTCCAAGAGCACAATAATGACTCATCAAAAAACCCAGAACAACTTTTAAAGAACTGCAGGCCTCACTTGTCTGCAATAAGAAGGAGAATGGACAAAAAGGGAATCCATGCAAGAGTTCCAGGGCAGAAGTCACTGCTGGCCGAAAAGAACACAAAGGCTCGTCTCACATTTACCAGGAAATATCGTAATTATCCCCAAGAGTTCTGGGCAGATATTCTGTGGACTGGAAAGTTGAACTTTTTAGAAGGTGTGTGTTCTGTTACATCTAAAACTAACACAGCATTTCATTAGGAAAAAAAAAAAAAAAACATCATACGAATAGTCTAACATGGTGGTGGTAGTGTGATGGACTGGGGGCAGCTTCAGGACCTGGACGACTTGCTATAATTGATGAATGGATTATGCAGTAGGACAATCCGCTGAACCAGCAAATCGACCTCTGAATGGCTAAAAAAAATACAAAATTATGGTTTAGAGTGGCCTAGTCAAAGTCAAACTTAAATCCGATTGAGATGCTGTGGCATGACCTTGAAAAGACTGTTCATGCTCAAAAACACTTGTTGATAAATGAAATCTTCTTTTAAAAGCTATTTTGTATTTGCTCAGGTTATCTTTGAGTAATATTCGAATTTGTTCGATGATCTCAATCATTTACTGTAAGAGTGACGGATATGGCAAAAAAAAAATCAGGAAGGGGGATATCAGGAATCAAGAATATTTTTTCACAGCACTGTGAATTTTTTTTGTACATTTTTTGCTAAATTAAGGCGTGTATGTGTTTTTTAGATCAAGAAATGTCCACGGTTTGAAAACCCAGATCCCATCCTCATCCCAGTGGGGTATAAGACCCGCATCAGTTTCGAAGGAGTTAACCTGGAGCCCTACAGGGTGAGCTATGATTTCATTTCGAATGTCACAAAAGCCTTTACACCATTTCCTACTTGAACTTCTATAGTGTTCCCTTCACATTCAAGCCATTATCTAATCACCCAATCGTGTGGAAGGAGCACAATGCAGGAAATCCTGCAGGTCCAGATTCACTGCTTTAATTTTAAAATATTTACAATAGACTTTTCAGAATGATAAGAAAAAAGTGACCGTGTCAGTTTGACCTTGGGCTGATGGTTGCTCCCGGACTAGGCGGTTTTAGAGGGTTTCACTCAAAGCAGTCTTTAGAGCTTATACACATGGACAGTGAGATGTCATTCAGAATCATTCAGCATCAGGTCTGCAGGAAACACCTTGGTGATAAGAGAGGTCACAGGAGAATGGACAGACTGATTCAAGATGACAAATATGTACAAACATGGTGCACAGAAAAGCATATCGGAATTTACAATCAGAAAAAAATAAATAAATAAATATGTATTTTTACAGCATGTTTCATTTTGAAGTTTGAAGTGTTTAAATTTTTGCCCCATAAGCTTCACTTTCCAATTATATTTATTTATTTATTTATTTAGAGGGCGCATAACCGAATTTGATTGAAATCAATTATTTTAACCTCTGCACCATTCTGTTCAGAAAACCTTCTGTGCAGTGAGCACAAAAACAGTACATAGGGGACCTGTTATGTGTTCTATTCACATGGCTCTCTAGGGTATGTACATGCAACAAAAGAAAAAAAAAAAACCCTGAGAAAAACACATCCTCTCCCCTTTTTTTTGTCCGCTTTGATTTGCATATCTTTTTTTTTTTTCATATAAAATATCTGATTATCTGTAATTTGTTAAAGACCCTTCCCCGGCTGGCTTGGAGCTCAGCCCCTCCCAGGAGTCGCCATTTCATAAGCCTACAACAGACTTGTGTTGTGAGGTAGAGATTTAGAGCTCTCTCCTCGACTGTAACTAAGCTAACTGCTAATGGCTAACCTAGCCATCTCAGTTATATTGCTAAACATTGAGCTAGATGGCACTGTGGCAGCACTATGGCTTCTCACATCCAGGGTTAGGGGTTGGATTCCCGCCGCGGGTGTGTGCGTGTGCGTGGAGTTTGCTCGCTCTCTCCGTGCTTGGTTGATTTCCTTCGGGTACCCCGGGTTTCACCCCCAGTCCAAAGTCAGGCAGATTAGGTTAATTGGCGTTCCCAAATTGCCCATAGTGTGACACGATGCATGATCTGAGTTGTATTTCAGTTGGAATATTATTTCGGAGACCTCTTAAGACTTATGGGAGGTTTAAGACTTTCTTTTAGATGACTAAGATGTGTTTAATGGGGCTAAAAGACCAAACCACAGGCTAATGTAAAACCTAATGCACACATGCACAAACAACCTGAAGTGTAGATGCTGTGACTGCAGTGCAGGAGAGTAAAGTGAACAAACAGTTGCTTAAAAAATTACCTCTCAGTGATTAACATTGGCGAAATGTTCTGTTGCCATTCCTAATAAATATCAACTAATACTGGCTATAAACGTATTAAATGGAAGTTTAAAGGATTTTATTTTACATTCACAATTAAATTAAAATAATGTCCTGTGACAGAAAGCCAGAGTGCTATTTCAGCACAACCTCTTTTAAGTGGAGAGCTCAAAACACCTGAACAAATTCTGGATTCATATGTCAGTTGGCCTAGTTGACATTTTTATTAGAGAGAAAATGAGAAGGCTGCTCTTTTGGAATATTTTTGCACTGAGCTGTTACATGCACGGTTGTGTAAAGGTCAGCAGGTCTGAAACAGTCATTCAAATATAATCTTTTTTTGGTATTTTTCGTCTTAGAGCAACCCCTGCCCTTCATCAGTACTTTTAGATACCTGCTTACACTCCGAATGCTCCACATGCAATATTAATTCAGTAAATTCTGGGAATTGTTGACGTTGCAGGGCAGAGAGTTCACCATCGGTACAGACCTAATGAAACAGTTTGAAGATGATGTGAAAACTGAAGAGGGTCCGTTTTTCTCGTTCAGTGGATACATGGTGAGTTAAACATACATACACACGCCCTTTTAAGTAAATTATTAAATGTCTCCCCCTATCCACCCATTATCAGTATGTGCCCCTGTATATGTTGGTAATACGCTTGAAGTAAACCTTTGATTGATTGTTCTGGTCATTAGCATTCTAGCTGGCTGTCACTTCACTCCTCTACTCCAGGGATATCATTATTCTGTCACAGCAGCTCTGCTCAGTTTGACCCACTGGAGCTCTGAATATATTATGATTCTTTTAACTCAAACTGAAGTTTGAATTATTATTATTATTGGTCGAAGTTACCATTTTGCCACTTCAAATGTAGTCCATCAGCCCAAACGTGAAGGCTTCCAATTTTTGTTCTAAACGAACTCATGAAATAGGATGTCATTATATTAGAACACGTAGAGCGATTGTATTAAATTACCTGCATTGATGGGAACTTTCACATAGTTCGAGAAAGTACTTGCCAGGGAAACGACAGGAGGCGTTCGAGTCAAACAGGGACTTTATTTTTTATAATTGTGCAGAATAGCAGACTACAGTTATAAGAGTACAAACTCCCGTTATTCCTCTATGTAATCCCCTGCTACAGTACACTAATGCACTTACTACAGTATCTCAGCGTTTCACTAGTGCTTGCATACCATGCATGCCTGAAAGACTGGCCTCCCAAGAACTCTTTTAATGGCCCAAACTTGTTGAAACGGCATGCAGAGAGGTTAGGATATGGCACCAACTCCCAGCTGATTTCCTGTAATATCCAAGTGGTGTTCATAAATAGTTGTGTATACAGTACACTTCCCACAGACGGATGCGTTCCACTCACTGAATGTTCACAGGATCGACTGGAGTGGGCTCCGAGCCACCTCTGCCATTATAACAAGAACGTCTTTTTCTAAATCGTGATCTGTTCTTTTCATACACATGTATTATGTACTGTAGCACAATGATTAAAGTACATTTGGGGTAATTGCAGCCAACAAGGTTACCTGTCAGCTCAGACAAAACCAGAGAACCCAGGGATCCAGCACTGATTGATGGCATCATGAATTATGTTAGGATTAAGGACTTTTTAAGCCAAAACCTGTCTGTCTCTCAAGAGGTTAGACCTGAACGAAGTAGAAACACCGTATTTAAACCCTACTAAAGAACAAAACTAATCGTATAAAAGAGATCCTGCCACTCTCCATCACTCGCCAGCCGAGTGCCCACCAGCCAGCTGGGTGCTGTCTCTGGATCCGCACGTGCACACCCTTCTTTCTTTCCTTCCTCCTTAATATCTTTTCCTTTCCCCGTTTTTCGTACTAAAACTACCCTTTTCCCCGTAAGACCTCTCCTCGTGTCTGTGGTGCACCCCGAGTCAAAGATTTTGGTTTTTTATACATGCTTGGATTTGTTCGTTTTTTTCCATCTTCGTACTTTGGACTAATATCTGAAGTAGTTAATACAGATACTATTTGATTTGTTGAATGATTTGCAGTAAGAAAACAACTCAAACCAAAGCGCAAATGAACCAAAGGTATCAATTTACCTCTGTTTTGGATTCAGTAACCCTGAGTAATAGTTGTAAAGGTGCCCTTAAAGACAAGCCAGTGGTTTTGCGTTTAACTTATTCTGCACTTGTTCTTAGCTGAAGTGAAGTGAAAACTGTTGAAAGTGATCTAGACTTGGTAGTGAAGGACATTCCTCCACTGTACTGTAGTAAAAGTAAATTTGAATCACTGCACCCCCTGTTGGTTGAAGCAGAACTTATTTCGCAACTCCTCTCTCATCAAACAACTCTCTGCGTTTCTACATCTGCGAGCGTGCCAGGAAAGCGGCATGTAGCGGCCCACCACGAGAACAGGCCTGGAGCTTCGATTCTCTTCAACTCAGTTTGACTCATTGGAGAGGAAGAGGTTGTGAAAAGCAGAGTGTTTACGCATAATTCTCGAGTGTGGTTGTATAGTGCAGTATAAATGAGACTTTTTAATAGCATGGAATGAATTCTTTCTGCTTTTCTTTTTTTTTTTTTTTTTTTACAGTTTTCATATGATAAGGCTCAAGAGACCAGCATCCAGTTCCATATTAAAGACAAGCACTCAGAGAAGAAGATCGACAGCACACTAAATGGTATGTTATTTTTGGGTGTAATTAGTCGTATCGTTCTGGGAAGTTATCTGTCGTATGATAATGAGTAAGGTTGTCTGTGGTGTGTTTTTCCTCCTGTAGTAACACTGTATAACTGTTCGCTGGGCCGGGAGGACTGCAGTCTGTGCAAGAACACAGACTTTAAGTACAACTGTGTTTGGTGTGCTCGGTCCCGCTCCTGTGTGTTTCATAAGCTGTGTCCCAGCGATGAGGAGCAGGAATGCCCAGACCCTGTGATCTCAGCAGTGAGTTTTACTGTGACGTTGTGTACCAATGACATACCGGGCAGAAATATTAAAACATGTTTTAAAGTCAAGATTTTTTCATATTGTGTTGTTCAGAAAGGTAATGTGTTTGGTAGACTTTTATTCTATGGCCACACAAAATTACTTGTAGTGAGTAACTTGTAGTGTAAAGTCCTATAAGAAATTTGTGTTTTTGACAGCACTTGCTTCTTATAGTACATACCATGGTACACGGTTCTACCCCTAGGTGGAGTTTGACATTTAAGCGGGGATGGAGAGGAGTTTGGTTGGTGTGGTTTGGTTTGTGGCAAACATTTTATAACTGATGTCGGTACACATTCCAACTGCTGCATGGCTTGTTATGCGTATATACAGTAACAGTCACAAGTTTAGACACACCACTCAAAAGTTTGGACTTAAGTTGCTATTTATTCGTCTACATTCTAGGACAGTACTGGAGATATCAAAACTATGAAATAACACATATGGCATTAGGTAATTAAGTAACAAAAACAACAGTCATGTCTTATTTTAACACACAAGCTGTTCTGGAAAAGTTCTCGCAAGAACAGTATTGTCAAGTGCATTTGCAAAACCCATCAAGCACCACGACGCAACTGGCTCTCAGGACCAAAACTTACCTCTGCTGCAGAGGAGAAGTTCATTTGGAGATACCAGCCTTAAAAATCACCACTTAACAAACAGCACTTCAGATTAGAGGCGTTATGAAGACTTTACCGAGTATAAGTAGCAGAGACACATCTCAATATCAACTGTTGAAAGTAGATTATTGCATATTCTGAATGCCTTTAACATTGGTTTACAGAGTAAAACGAAATCAAGATCTGGAAAGACCGTGGAATTAGAGGGTGTGGACAATTTGTGACTGATAGTGTATATACAGGAACAGATGATAATAGTGCGAAGTTTTCCATAAAGCCAAAAGCCATGTACTCTTAAAACATTTAGTGTAGGAGCTAATATTGTGTTAAAGTGAAAACAATAAGGAAACGCTCAGCAACAGGTACACAGTAGGCTTGTAAAAGATATATATTAAATAATCTGTATCCTACCTAGAAGTAAATGTCTTCTTTGCATCCTGTGGTTTTGTAACAAATTAATTTGTGAGCGCTCACTTCATGTGACATTAATGTGACTCCCAGCGTGCCACTCTTAGGACCAGATCGCTTAAAATATAATAGAATTCAATAAAATGTATTTCTTACAGTCGTTTAATTTTATGACATTCCATTTCTATAGTTTGTGACTCATAATTACATTTCTACAAGAATGCTGCTTTATTGTGTCGAACTCAATTTCAACTCCCTTAAAAAAGGCTGATGAACTGAAGTGAACACGTTTGAATTTTAATCAGTATGGAACGTGTTATCATAATGATGATGCTGATTACAAAAATCCCAGATCTAATCTACTGTGTGTACAGGAAATGTTTTAATTGTATCTATTCAGTGTAGTGCCATATTTTAAGCCGCTGGAGGGACAACGCAACTCCTGCCTTCCCATAAACTCCGCCCATGTCTCTACCTTGTACTGTACATTAGCACTGTACTATAGAACACATACCAGTATACTGTCAAAAATATATTATACTGTACATGTTTATGTACCATAATGGTAATATTTTTACCATTATGGTGTATTTAACATTAATGAAATACTATAGTGTATGTTGAAACTCTTAATATTACAGAAAATAATATAGGACTGCCTGTACTATACCATACCAGTAGTATGTACTAACTTATCTAATATTGTACAGTATGCACAAACCAGCCTTATTAGATACCTGCTGAACTTTGGTAGGCATTGTGCTGCCCATTAGTATTCACTAAAATATGTTCATACCATGGTACTAACATGGTACCCTACGTGGTACCTATTATGGTACTCTTTAAAGTCCTGTCGTGACTACCATGGTAATGTCTGAGGGAATGTTATGGTACACATACAGTAGGTATATTTGTGTTATTATACTGTATGGTACGATAGTAAAATTTCGTATGTTTATAGTTGTAGTTGTTGAAGCTTTTTCTGAACTGTACTAATGCTCCAGTTTGTCCTCAATTCCTTCTAGATAAGTCCACGCTACGGCCCACTGAAAGGAGGCATTTCAGTCACTATTACAGGTTCTAACTTGGGCATTCATAAAGATGATATCAGGAGTATCTCTGTAGCAGGTGTTCCCTGCATCCATCAAGAGGAGAAATACTCAGTTTCCACCAGGTATGATTGTCTCATACAAATGCTTCTATATCTGTATCTCTCTTTCTAAGAAACTGGATGTTATTGGAAAGCAGGTCCAATATACAGTACAGTATATTTGTCACTAAAGTGCATTGGGTGACTTCTTACGTTGCACGAAACTCACTTGGTCACCTTTTTTTCAGGACTGTATATTCAATGTTTGAGTCTTAAGCTGAGAGGAAATAGAAGTGGCAGCTGAAAGATTGAAAGCTAAAGCAGTAATTTTGGCCCTAACCTGTCCCACACTGAGCTTTTAAGCTCACTTACACTGCTTATGTCTGAGGGTGGTCCGGCTTTGTGTTCGCTCGACTGCTAACAAGCCTCTCAAGTCCTGAAGGCTGTGTGTGACAAAGAGAGCAAGCGAGAGGGAGAGAGAGCTTCAGGCGTTATTTAGCAGGGTTCGGCATCAGCGTGGTGCATAGAAATTCGCAGCGCTTTGAGCCAGAGGCTTCAGTAGTCCTCTCCAGGTGGAAATCTCGTTCAGCGAGTTGTATAGTGAAACAGCGAGTTGGAGTTATTATTCAGTGTTGGACTGCTGCATCAGGACGCACAGGTTGCATCATCCGCCTGCTTACCTGTGAAGCACGTTCGGACATACCGCAGAGAAAATACCTATAGATCAAGATGAAGGAAATAAACTTGAACTTCTCTTTCCTTTTTCCGCAGCGTTGTGTGTGAAATCGGGCAAGTGAGCCACCGAGGCCTACGCGAAGGACTGGTGACGGTGGAGGTCAAAGGAGAGAAGAAGAGCAAATCCTCAGTCTTCTTCAATTACAGGGTGAGTCACAAAGTTTACCCAGAATGCATTATTTAGTAAATTAGGTCATGTTATGGGAAGATGCAGAATGAAGCGCTCCTGTTAGAGAAAAAGGAATCAAACAAAGGATAAACAGCACCGGATGAAGTGTTTTATTCTGATTATGTCACAACAGATGTCCATTATATCATTCATGTTTTTTTTTTTCACTAGGACACCTTTAAATTTATTTATCAACATTGTGCAATACCAATGTAATGTAAATCATGTGTGGGTTTAATATACAGTATGTGACCATTAACACATACACACATGCACTTACTTATATATATATATATATACATACATACACATAGACACATACATACACTATATATCCGCACACAATCACACAAAACCGTGTGCTCACATACAGACACACATATACACATACAGTATACACACACTCAAACATACACATATACACACACATACTCACATATACACATATACAAGTTGCCTGGCTCTTCTCGTCCTAAGCATTTCATTGTACTGTTGGCCCTGTGTTGACATGCATATGACAAATAAACGAACCTTGAACAGTATTATAATATGTACATTATAATATATATAGTATATACAGTATATTATATAGTCTTTAGTCTTATTAGACCATTTAGTCTACTAAACTCATTTAGGAGTGACCACAATGCACTGTGCATGTTCTTATTATACAGTATAAACACTATAGTGCTGCCATCTGGGCTGCAGTTATAGAAAATGAATCAACAACCTGACACGAGAATTAAACAGCAATTAAGTATAATAGTTTCTCTCTTCTCTATATTTATACACGGTATGACCTTGCAGAATATTCCACACACACCACTGTACCGTTAATGGCAGTCCATTTCATTTTCTCCCCCAAAAAATGAGACCCTGCAGCTACAGGATAATGTGTGTTGTCCCCACGGTGCAATATTTATCCGTCAGGTTAGGAGCAGACGCTAATTTTCGTGTATTAGCACATTTTATTGCATCAGTATTATAGGGCGTTAACATTGTTCTATCCCTCCCACAGGGCTTTACACAGGGCTCTGTTTATTCAGAGAGCTGACAGCACTGTGTGTGTGTATGTGTGTGTGTGTGTGTGCTTGTGTGTGCATTTGTGTGTTAGTGTATGTGTGTGTGTGTGTGTGTGAGAGAGAGAGAGAGAGAGAGAAAGCCTGAGTGTCAGTACAGCCTGGGGAGGATATGAGACCAGAACTCGAGGGAGTTATGATACAGTTATGAGTAGGTGGTAACAGAGTTAATGTCTTTCACTGCCAGTTTTTTAAGCTACAGCTCACTCAATTAGCCCCCAACTGATCCCCACTCTCAGGATGCACAGGCTCGAAGACTACTTTTAGACGGCAGGCTGTAATGTTACAATCGGCTTAGTTTTGGAAGTGTTCATTTTTCTTTGCCTAATCGCATTACCGTTTTGAGAGAAGCTACCTGCTTTTTAAAATTTTGCTGGAAAGTGTATGCGTGTCGATGAATATAAATGAGGACCAGCAAATGATCTGAAATGGTGACAAGAGCAAAACTAAAGCCAGTAGCTCCAGTCGACAAAACAGTGGTAAGATTATATTCAATTGCCCTTGAGAAAAAGAAAAAGACTATTTTTTTTTTCACCCCCTTTGACTGGACCCTCCTGTTTCATGTGTCCACTTATTACAAGTGGCTCTGAGTTTAAAAAAAAAAAAAACTGAATGGTGTAACATGTTGCAATACACTGTAATTTTTTTTTTTCTTCTTCTTCTTCTCGCTTTCACTCTCATTATTGCATTCGCAGGACCCCAAGCCCGAGGTGGTGCAGCCCAGACGCGGTCCCAGAGCGGGAGGAACAATCATCACCATTACCGGCACTGACCTCGATACGGCTTCGAAAGAAGACATTGACATCTCTGTGGGTGGAGTGGCATGCCCAGTGTGAGTGCAGTGTTGCATCATGGGTGATGTAGTCCTGTAATTGGCTTTGTTACTGAAAAAGGCACAGTTGTGTAAAATCGCCTCGGCAAACGTCGAGGAAAGTAATTACTCATAGCCTTTC
Organism: Heterobranchus longifilis; assembly: GCA_028570985.1. Taxonomy (NCBI): domain Eukaryota; kingdom Metazoa; phylum Chordata; class Actinopteri; order Siluriformes; family Clariidae; genus Heterobranchus; species Heterobranchus longifilis. Next base: position 3,051,102 of record JAOVVB010000010.1, read on the forward strand.
CGAGTTTGCCGTGTACGTGACCTTATTTGCCTTCCTGTACATTTTCTCACTTTCTGCTTAGATGTTTCACATTTTCCTTCCCTATTCATAACGCCCCACTTATCTTAACCTTTCCCCTCAATTTTCCTCTCTGCTGCTTGCCTTTTTTACTAATTTCATGTGCCATTTTTGCTTAATTCATTTTTTTCACACTGGATCAATCTCTCTCTCTCTCTCTCTCTCTCTCTCTGTCTGTCTGTCTGATATTAGTGAGAATTTTGGAAAGCAGATTACGTGTAAAGTGGGGCAGTACAGTAATGAAAAAGTGCCCTCTGACCCCCTGCCCGTCACTGTGCACTACGGGAAACACACCAGCATTCAGGTGCCCTCATTCTTCCAGTTCTCCAGCAACCCGGACATTTCAGACCACCAACCCAAAAGCAGCTTCGACTGGTGAGCTCAGACCGGCTCGGCTTTTCTTTAACAAATAGAGTGAAGGGAATGCTCAGCTGCCTTTCAGTTTTCAAATCCAAACAGTTTATCAGGGCTCTGAATGTACTCGAACATAAAAAGCAAAACAGAACTGTTGTGTTGGATTTAAAACATTAGGACATAAATGCCTGAAGTTACTATTTCTGTTCATATTTAAAGGTGCCATATTTGACTATTTCTTTAACAAGACTGAAAGGGTCACTGTTATTGCTCCAGCTGAAATTCGCCTCAGATAATATATTTTTTTTATTCCTCACACTCCACTTTATTTCACTCCTTCTACAAACACACCATTTCAGTGTTTATGTAATTGAGCTACTACAGAGTCACGACACTTCAGAAATCACCAGAGCTGAACACCAAGCTGGACAAGGTGATCCTCTTATATGAGGTCACAATAGGTGGAATCCCTAATTGGCTTGTTTAAGCTCCAGCCAAGAAAACAGTGGAAAAAGGACTAACAGCAGGGAATGTTTCCTTTTCTTTCTTTTTTTTCCTCACACATTTGTTTTGTTTGTTGGTACATAGACCCAATCGAATGTTGCACAATAGGTTCCCTTTAAACGTTTGACAGCACTGTCATTTGCAGTGCTGAAGACTAAAAAGCAATCCTGTCTGGTGCAATGTGGTGAAATGTCTATTATACGCGGTTTCTCATTTTGTCCACTTTGTTTGCGTTGGACTCTTTTAGCGGCGGGAGAAAGATCCGAGTGATGGGTTCTGGTTTCGACCTCATCCAGAAAGCCACCATCATAGTGCAAACTTCAGCTGATGAATGGTCTGGACCTCACACGCCTATGGAGGTACATGTGTGCCGTCACAATATTCATCACTTTAGTAAATATTGTAATAAAATGCAAGACTTTTAGTTTAATTCCAGTCCTGAAGAGTAAACAAGCATTTACCTTGGGGTAAAAACTGCTGGTTTCGAAGTGTATTAGCTGATGAAACTTTTTTAGACGCAGCCTCATACATTTAGTTTTTTCATACTTTTTTTTTTTGTACATTTTTTATAAAATATATGGCTGTTTAATTGAAACGTGTCGTATAGGCTGAGCAGAGCTGTAAATGTTGAGTGGGTGAACTCCTACACGGAAAGGGGAATGAGGGGAGAAATCTAATTCACTTTCATTTAGGAGCTGCATTAACACAAGGCCTGGCTGTTCGGCTTGATTAATAGAGAGGGCAGCTCCAGTGAACGGCCCTCATTTCTCACCGCGTGCGTGTTTGCGTGTGGAAATACGGCAGTTTGAATTTCATAGTTTTCCCTGTCTTCCTTCCCTATTTTCAGTTTAGTCAGGAGGCCCACAGTAAGAACGACACCGTGCTGCAGTTCCTCTCCCCTGCCGTCAACAGAACATACGAGAGCCAGTCTTTCAGAACCTTCATCCAGCTGGACAACCTCATGGAGGAGCTGAAACCGTTCGATTATCACTCAAACCCCTCCTTCAACGAGCTCCCGAACAAAGTCATCCCAGAGAACAGCATGATCATTGTCACGGTGCGTCTTGCAAATCATCTTCATGCTGTTTGTTTATAAATAGGTTTGTGTTCGCAATCCAGGTTTCGTGTGTTGTAAAACGGGGATATTTTTAACAAGGAACTGTTTTTGGGAACTGATTTGTTATTTAAATTTATGTATGTCGTGGTGTCCAGGGTCGTGGTTTTTCCAAAGCCATGACAGCGAAGGAAGCGGAGGCATTTGTGGGTGACGTGTCCTGTAACGTGAACACGCTTCAGGATGATAAGCTGTTCCTGGATCCACCCACCACCACCCCGAGGTCTCGTTCCAAGAGACAGCGCAGAGACACGACATCTGAACCGCTAGACCTTCTGGTGTGTTTTTCAATTCACAACTCCTCCGCTTCTCCCTGTCATTCCATACTTCACTCGGGGCATGTTTATGAGTTAATAAACGTCAGCCTTCATATTAGGCACCCAGATCAAGTTATTTAAGAATAGAGTTATTAGATGAACGCATGTCTTGGTTAATCGTAGCTTAATGCGGCAGGAAACAGAATGTAACATTAGTCGTTCCCAGGATGCCTTGTGTGTGGTAATTGAAGTCCTGACCTGTTGTTTTGTTTTCCGTCACAGATTAAGTTTGGTAATGGTGAGTGGGTGGTTGGCTCTGTGCACTACGAGAGGAAGTACGAGGTGAAACTGGATACGATTATCATCCCTGCAGTGATCGTCCCAATGCTCCTGATCATAGCGATCTCCATTGTGTGCTACAGGTAGTCAGACGTTCAGGGAGTTAGCCGATGCACTCGTATGCAGCATGAAATTATGGAACCTAATAATAACCTAATAGTGAGTTATTAGAGAGTTATTCCTGCTTCTTTTTTATTTCAAATCCTCACTCGGATTCTGTTTTTAAGGAGGAAGAGCCAGCAGGCTGAGCGGGAGTATGAGAAGGTGAAGCATCAGTTAGAGAATCTGGAGGAGAGTGTGCGTGACCGCTGCAAGAAAGAATTCACAGGTTATTCAATGCAAACCGTTTAACAAAAACAATTAAACAAAACCAAAACCAAAAACTTAAACTCTTTACAATGCCTGTGCTTCTCTGCAGACCTGATGATTGAGATGGAGGACCACACAAATGACATAAGTGAGGGACGAATCCCTTTTCTGGACTATAAAACCTACACGGACCGTGTGTTCTTCCTGCCCTCAAAAGACGGAGCCAATGATGTCATGATCACCGGCAAACTGAATATCCCAGAGTCCCGCAAAGCCATAGTGGCGCAGGCTCTTAATCAGTTCTCCAACCTGCTCAACAGCAAGACCTTCCTCATCACTGTACGACAATGTTTTTGCTCTCATGCACAAATGTCTGCACACTTCAGATTACATTCAGTTATTTAGCTTCAATTCCTGTCCCAGAACAGTCTGCATCAGCCGATTTTTTTTTTTGTGACAGTCCGACTTTGTGTCTTCCTTGAGGCCGTAGCCATGAGCTAAGATTAATCCTGCGAATTATTAAGTCCTCTGATCACGAGGTTTTCCCTGCCGAAATCCTTCATACCACTTTTAATCCAGTTTTCAACCACAGTCCTACTTAATAACGCCTTGTCATGAAAGAGGAAATGCAATTATTTTGGTGTCTTTTGAGTTGGAGGAACAGCTTACTAAATATAAATACAGTATAATTCACTTCTCAACTTCAGATAATTAAATCCCATTATTACAATTATAGCACAAAGCTATTGCTGTTACCTTCTGGGGGTTTATGTTAATGGCACAAGTAAATCCTTACTGCATTTCATCTCAGTTAATTCAAACAGATTAAAGCGTTTACACGTTATCTAAGAATGATCTAGATCTAATAAACAAACCTGGTCATTTGGTAGCTACAAAAACAATCCCATAACTTTCTCTGTTAAAGTTGTTTCAATTATTTCAGAGAACATTAATGGTCATTTTATCAATTTCATTCATTTTATTTCTGGTAGAGCAGATAGGGATCACAGTGCCGATAAGGTAAAAACATCAGCCTAGACCTGTCTTAGGGCATTTGAGACATTCCCAAGCTGACCATAAAATATAACCACACTATTGGGACATGCTTGGTATAACTGACCAGCCAGTTGGCTTCCTCCAAATGCTCTTTCCATTGCTCAACAATATGCAAAGAAAAACCCATCCTTCCCTACACTTGTGCATGATCCCATCAATCCTTCCTGAAGCCGGATCTTGTTTGAAGCTTCTCGATTCTCCTCCCATGCCTTTGAGCTTTGCATCACTTCAGAATGCCTTTGAATTAAATCAAGAGAAGGTTTAACATGAAGGTTTCCCGCACTATTGTGTCCACCAGTGCATCCTATATTGTAGTTCCTGTGTGTACTTTTGATGACTTCAACATGGTCCTCAGTTTCCTCTCTGACTCAAATGTCTGCTACAATTGATGCCCCAAGTAACAGGAATCTCACCTTGGTTTAATTGGTACAGTAAATCTCACTACCAAGTGTTGATCCCAGGTACACTTATGCTAGTAGCTAGTAATGACATCTAATGATTACCTTCTCCAAACAGTGATTAGTATGGTCAGTGTTTTAGATTAACCAAGAACACTCCTCACTGTTTGATTGGCCATGTTGATTTGACATCACTATTTAAACGGCAAAGGCACTGGTAACTGGTGGAGTTTGAAACTTCAATTTGGGGAGACATTTTCTGTGGATTTTACTGATTGGAGGCAGGGAATTAATAGTTGCAACATCGCCTTGAGTGCAGCACTATAATCAATCTTGTTGTCGTTCAGAGTGTCCATGACAGCAGCCTGAATAAAAGTCAAATAAAATTTCATTGCTTGGATTCATATTCAGGAAGCTGTTTATTGCTCTCACACACCTTCAAGTATTGCTGTTATTCCCCAAGTGATCACTGGTCAAGTCTCTTAGTAGCACTGTGGGCTTTCTAGCAGGTATCCCTTCAGGCAGTGTCAGCCTTTAAAATCTCATATAAGCAAGCTTCTTGTCCACTGGGAAAAGCTCCTACTGTAATGCCTTTAGCTTGGGACTTGGGAATTATCCCCACAACCGTCTACAGCAGAATAGGAGAGAAACTACCTTCAGTTGAAAACATTCATACCAGAGCCCTTATTGTATGCACATTTAAGACACTCAGACTCTTTTCGCTTTTTTTTTTTTTTGCCAAAGCAAGTTTCCTTTGCAAAAGTCTCAGCTATGTCACACTGTCCATCATATTCTTCACTGGAAGTACACTTGAGCTCTACTCTTCATCATATGAGCAGGTCATGAGTTAACATAACCATTTCTTACTGACCTCAACCGGGAGTGATCAGCAGGTCATGAGTTCAAATCCCCTCACTTCCAGGCTGCCACTGTTGGACCCTTTAAGCAAGGCCATTTACCATAAAATGCTCAGTGGTATAAAATGAGATAAATGGATGTCGCTCTGGGAAATGGCGTTTGCCAAATGCCATAAGTGTAAAGATAAGCTGAGTAGCCAAGTCTCCAGGTTTCTAACTTTATTGTGTTTTTTGAGCCTTTTTTGCCTCAGCTCTCCACTTTAGATTTATTTACCAGGTGTGGCTCAACATTGGAGCATTAAACCGCCATCAACATAGCGTAGAGGTTCTCTGAATTACACAAGCCAATTCACCGTGACAAGGCCACAATACGCAAAAGTGTAATTCTATCATTTCTGTTTTACTTATTGAGTTTTAATACGTTTAATCAAAGCAAACGTTACTCCCAGGTATAAAACCAACATCGCAAATTAAGTTGTAAGTCATAAACACCATGACAGTCTATGGTTGCACTGGTGTACTGGTTAGTGTTGCAGTTTCAGGTGTTGGCTATCC
>JAOVVB010000010.1:3065801-3077759 GCA_028570985.1 Heterobranchus longifilis
GCCATGAAGCTCAAAATTGAGCTCAGGCGCATCCTGTTTCCCCTGATCATCCTTGAGATGTTTCTGCAGCTTAATTGTGTTGGCTCATGGTGTTGGCTGCAGTTCTTTTGTGTTGGCTCATTTTAAATCGCTGTCCTTTAGAGATGCAATTACATGGTAAGTTCCCCTAAAGGCCTGGATTCTTTAGACTGATAGGTTGCCACCTGCCTCAACCCGATTCCTGCCCCTCCCAATACACACACTGTCTTTCCTTCTGCTTCTAGCCTTGGTGCACCTTTTCGAATCGATATCCTTTCAGCACTAAGCACAACTAATGATTTTTCATGGACCATCCGGGGAACATTCAACTGAATTACACGATTGCATCACAAAACCAATCATTCCATAAAACATTTACCTTATGTCCATCAGGCAGCAAAATATATATGTAAAGACTTAGAGTATACAATTAACTCTCCTCTCAAAGATAGGACATGGATTTTCAAATTAAAAACTATTCCTGAGCACGCCTTTATAGAGATATACTCTGTCACTTCTGATGGCTTGATTAGAACAGGATTCTCAGTTTAAAGTGTCAAAAAACTGAGTCTCTTTTCTTTTGATTCTGTAAGGCTGCTTTGCGACAATGACCTTTGTTAAAATCCTGTATAAATAAAGCTGAATTGAATTGATTATTGAGTTTTGGATAAACTGTGGGTCCTGTTTATGTTCACTGTTTTGCAGGTCAGCTGATGGGAATGAATGAAATCTCAGAGAAGCTAAGTCTGGGGGAGAAGTGTCAGAGTGATCACGCTATCGTAGAGAAAGTCACTGTGACAGCTAACCTTAGCAGAGTGCCCTGTGGCTCTGAGAAAGAGTGCAGGTAATGCACACACACTTTCATACACAGTCAAAACACAAAGCATGCACACACTCTTTTTTCCAGATGATTTACTGTTGATTATACAAAAGATTCAGACGGATTAGATCAATCTACACAAAATACCGCATAATGACAAAGAGACAAACTGATTATAAATTAATTGAAATCTCTCATTTGCACACCTGGATTTGGGCAGGTTCTCCCATTCTTCCTGTCAGATATTCTCAAGCTCAATCAGAATGGATGTTTATATGTGATAGCCATTTTCAGATCTTTTTACAGATATTCTGTTGGGTATACGCTTTGGCTGGTTGACTAAATGATGCTCAGAGACCTTGCAATTTCTCTGCTCCAGCGTTGTCTTGGCTTTGGTTCACTGTCACGCTGAAAGGTCTGAGGTTGAGTGCATTTGTGAGCCTTGGTGGTTCACGGGTAGTATCATTATCTGCCAAAGGGGACAGGATTCGGTTCGTTTGCACCAAACACATTGGACACCAAACATTGGGGTTGTACAACTCAGTGATGGATTACATTGGAAAGTTGTATCAGAAAGTGGATCCCGCATAAACCCATACCCAACGTTAGCAGCCAAACCAAAGCACTCCAGTTGTATTATGCTGCCAGCACCATGTTTCACCATAGGGATGATATAAGCATTTGCGTGATACGTACAAATTCATTTGTCTCTTTAAACCAGATAATCTTTTTCTTCATGCCCGCATGGTCCTTTAAATGGCTTCCATTTACCCACTCTACCATAAAGATCTAATTGATGGGGGATTTACATACAAAGCTCTGCTTGAGTGGGCATGGGTTTCTTGGTCACCTTTGACCAAGTTTGGCCAGAAGGAAGAAGGCAAAGGAAGAGTTCAGGTGGCTCAAACTTATTCCATTTTACAAAGATGGACTACTCTGTGCTCCTAGGGGCATTCAAAGGTTTACAATGATCTTACATTTTAAGCGTTTCAAAATGATCTCAACACAATTTAATCAGAGAGGAGGTCTACAGAAAGTTCCTTGAACATCATGGTTTGGCCTTCGGTCTTGAGGTCATGAATTTGGCAAGAGGTCATGAATTGTGAGACCTCTTGCGCACAAGTGTCTGGCTTCCCGAATCATGTACAATAAATTGAATTTGCCCCACATAGCCTCAACTAGTCAAGTTTTGTAGGTGTTGCATTCTATTTAAAGTAAACAAGATGCTCAGTTTAAAGTGTGAATAAAGTAAGTGTGTAATGTAAGAAATATCTTGTGCATTAATATATTCATCTCTCATCTCCCTCTTTCTCTCTATTGTTTTTACCTGTATACTTGGAATCTTTTCTTTCGTCTGTATTTTCTGGCCTGTTTTGCGCTTGACTTTGCTTCACTTCAGTCCTCCTCTTCCACCTCCTCCCTCACCTGTGTCCAGGTTTGCTGGGAAGACGGTGAGCTGCGGCTGCCTCGTGCTCGTCACTGTGGCGAGGAAGGAGACCGGAGAAGCCCAGCTCACTGTGAACTGTGAGAAGATGGTGATCGGTACAATGCTCATGAAGGATATTCTTCATGCACTGACGCAGTGATGACCAAGCATATAGTGTGCAAAAATCTGTAGCTGTGTGTAGCTTTGACTCTGTGTGCTGACCAATTTTTGTCACTTACTACACAATGTCACACCTAGTATACACAACCTTTTAATAATAATTATAGAGTTAAATTACAGTACTTTCCCTGAAGAGCTGAAATCTTAATATGATCTACATTAAACCCTGGAAATGATCAGTATAACCTTATTTGGCTTTACTGATTTTTTTTCCTTAGGTTTGTTGCATCATATGACATCTGTCCCAGTCATTAACATTCCCAAATGACTATTTGTCTATTTTAAATTTGTATTTACTTTTACTTTACACAAATGGGCAGCACAATAGGTTTAACCTTACTATATTAGTGTAGAAATTCCTAGCTACCGGATGTGACTAGGATATCCTGCTGAAATGGAGCTCCAGCGATTATTTAAGCTTTTACTAGCAGTCACATTTACTAGGGGTACTTCCAATGGTCGTTTTTAATAAATCAGATTTCACAACTGCAAACATGATACGTGCATTTCAAAAACCTTTTCAAACATTCGAGTGACTTTAATGTAATACTGAGTGGATACAATACATTTAGGCATTTGGCAGACGCCCTTGTCCAGAGCGACTTACATTTTTCTCTCATTATACATCTGAGCAGTTGAGGGTTAAGGGCCTTGCTCAAGGGCCCAACAGTGGCAACCTGGTGGTCGTGGGGTTTGAACCTGGGATCTTCCGAACCGTAGTCCAATGCCTTAACCACTGTGCTACCCCTGGCCCAACCGTCTATGAATGATGGCAGAGGTGGCTCACAGCCCACTGCAAGAACTCAGCTGGGAGTCCAGGGCTACTATAGATGTTTTCAACATCTGTCTGTTTTAACTATCTTTAAGATCTTTAGCCTATAACAGAAACTTTGCATAAAATAGCCTGTAGTCATGATATACAATTTCTTTATATACAAACACTATGATTTCACTGTCTGTTCTATTATCATATATTCTATTTTCACGAAAAGTGCATTTCAAGACCTTTGCAGAGGTCAGAGGTTATTTTTTTATCAACCAATCATAGTCCTTGAATTGCTGCATCATCCCTAGGGGGTCAACCACACCTCCTCACTAAGATAAAGGTTTTTGTACTTTTCTTACTCAGAGTTACTCTGAGAAGTTTCCTAAATCACTTTTAGCCCAGACTCCTAGCTAGGACTTTTACAGGCCCTGACCTCGCTCCAAGCCATTTATATGTTTGTGCCAATAAAGGAGTTCCTGGGAAGCCAGCGTTTCAGACGTACTGTAAAGCAGACAGTCTGCGCATGGCTTTGGGGAAACAGAAATTTCACCATATCCAAGCTCTAGTGAAACACTGGGATAAGGTCATTAGTGCAGCTAAAAAAACTCTAAATAACTGTGTTTTTTTATTCTGCACAATCCACAGTCCCAGTTTGTGTTGAACACCCCACCATATATTCCATAAATAAACATTTGCTTGATTTTATATTTATATAATTTATTATATTAACTTTAAAATTTTGTTAATAAATGTGATACATGTCGCTAAAAGAAATTGTTTCATATGATGTGCTTTAGAGAGCAGTGTTTTCCTGTGTCCTGTCACGGTGTGTGCGCTGCTGTATTTAGCACATGTTTATTCGTGTTTCAGCTTAAGCACCTCTTAATACTTACACACCTTACTGTGTGTCTTCTGTGTCCTTGACCAGAATAGTGATTTAAATAAAATGTTAGAGAAATAAGGCATTTTTCAGATGATCTCATTCATAAAGAACAGCATATTCTCTAAAGTGGACTGACATTTAAGCAGAGGCATATGATTGTGGAACGGTGTGGGTGTTCTGTCACGCTGTGTGCTCACTTCTCTCTTGTGATGAGACACAACAACGTGTCTGTATGGCTTGTTAGGAACAGGCGTATGGTTGTTGGTGGAGGTACAGCTGAGTGAGAGTCGTCCTGCTGTAATGATAATGTACTGGTATTGGTAAAAAGTGTATTGCTGAAGTGAGAGCTGATAGAAATAAGAGACGGAGCAGACAGCGAGCTTGTGCTTGTAGGCATTTTGCCAGTGTTTTGTAAAATGTTTTTGCATTGGCTGAGATAGCTTTCGAGGTTAAAGTAATATGTTATGTGTATTAAAAGGAAGAAAAGAATAACAGAAGGTGAACAGAAGAGAAGCTAAGCAGAGGTGTAGTAACTCTATCCCGAACTCTATGTTCATCTTTTGTCTGCAACATGCTAGCTAGCTAACTGTGATGAGGAATGTATATTTCCTTCCACAAAACTGTGAACTTTACAGGCATTTTTACGGATTTAACAAGCAAATATGCTGATTCCATCCATCTAGAAACCTTTGTAGTCCAACTAGCGTCCATGAAGGCCAATGGTGACCATTGTATTTATTCCCATTTTGTAAAACCGTGGTAGGACCTCCATTCAACATTCACATACTATGGGCAATTTGGAAAAGCCAGTGAGCATAATCTGCATGTCTTTGGACTTTCGGAGGAAACCAAAGCACCTGGAGAAAACCCACCAAGCACGGAAAGAACATGCAAAACTCTATGCACACAGACCCGTCGCGGCAATCAAACCCAGGACCTCGAGGTGAAAGGCGACAGTGCTAAACACTAAGCCAGCATGCCACTAAATATGTTGATTATATATTCAAATATCATGTACGAGGGCCATTCAAGTCAAACAGCAGAACACAGTTAAGCATGTAAAAACATATCATTTTTATTTCTCTATATAATCCCCTGCCTTTCCCCAGGATACTCGTTTAAACAGGAGGAAATTACATATGTGTGATGTCAGGATTATAGGTGGGTTTTGCCAGTCGTTTTGCCAGTCGATTTCCTGTAATGTGCAAGTGGTGCAGCGAGCAGTATGAAGTCATGCATTTTTTTTGTTAAGGGCCTTTGCTGAACAAAATGCCTTTTGCTGGTTTTAAGCATTCCACGCACTGAATGTCCAGGAAACGACTGCTGTGGGCTCCGAGCCACCTCCGCCAGGACCATTATTCACGGACATATGGCCCTCTTTAAAATCTTTTACAGTGGTTAAGAGTCTCATCAACCGTACTGTGCTTGAAGTCTTCTGTAACTGGCAATCAGTTTTAAGCTATTAAAACCTTCGTAGAGGTATAGAAGCATTAGCTATAGATAACATAGATTTACAGTATAACTAATTAAAATGCATTTTGTTTACTGTTCATGCTGGGAGCGGCCGTGCTGAACTTGCTGAACTCATAGGATTTGAGGAGACCTCCTTGAGTTTTCAAGGAGGATTTAAGAGTTATAACAGACAACAGAGAGCTAATAAGAGATAATAGCAGATAGCCAGTAACAGACAGGTGACAATTACGCCAAAATGAGCCACCAGAACAGCGCCAGTCGACCTTGACAGATTCTACAAGTCTCTGGAACTGTTCTGGAGGATGGAAGCAGTTCTTCTGAATGACGACTCCATGGTTGGTGGAGACGTTTCCATGGGATAAGTGATAATCAGAGTAGCTTTGTAGTGAGTTCCAGTGAACCTTCCCAAAACACAGTAAACACTGGGTTTTACTTTCATTTGTCACCTGTATAAAGTTTTATCAGATTAAAAAAAGGCTAAGACTGCAAAATTCATTGTACTTAGATAATTATTCATTAAATATACTGTATAAGGAATCTACCTCAACAACTTGCTGTAAGTTATATATTTTAAATGCTCAAATGCGTGTTTTGTGCCTTTATTACAGCCTAATTTTTTAATGAGATAAATCTTTATCATTGCCAACATGAAGCCTGTTTAAAAGCAGATATAATTCACATGAATAATGCATGTATGGACTAAGTTGCCAGCTTTATCAATTTAATAGTAAATAAACTGGAAAATTGCTTGTATTATGGCATTACTGCAAATGCTCTTATTATACAGGTCATATATTAGAGTCAAGGAGACCGCTTTAGTAGACAGAGACTTGAGTATTATATGTATTATGCATTATGTGATCATCTTTTCATAATGAAAACAGTGGGCATAGTGTAGCTGCTGTTAATGTTTAGCAAAGCACAAGCATGTTACAACAATAAGATTATATTTGGGGCTAAAAAAAAAAAAAACCCAAAGCTAGGTATTTATGTAAATTATGACCTTATATTTGAACTGATTGTTCTGCATCCTGAGCCAGACAGAAATCTGGTTTTGAATGACTTTTGGATGTGGTTCTAAATCAAAGGAATGTCTAAGTCATGGTTAGGTGTCTATAATAGGAACCGATTAAAATCTTTATTGGTATTGGACGGCCCAGAGTAGGCATGAATTCCTATGTGATTAGAAGCTCCTGGTATCCGTAATCAACAGTGCTTGCTTCAAGCTTTAATCAACACCCGGCCTCAGTATCACATTATTTAACAAATACCCAGTATCAGAATCAGATTATGCAACAGTATCTGTATCAGATTATGTAACAAACACCCAGCAGCATTATCGAATTATCTACCAAAATCCCACTGTCAGAACTGGGCCAGTACTGATACATGCAAATACACACATACTGTATAAAAAGTTTGTACAAAGCACAATCAAGAAAGTGCAATTTGAAGACGCATACCTTATTAGACTTGATATTGAACAGCAACCCAGTCGAATGCTTTTTTTTTTCACTCCTTACCTGCTTTTCTATTTTATTTTCTAACTTGAATAAAAACACAAATGGTCACATTCAGAGAAAAAAAGTATTATGCACTAAACTAGGTCCTCCTACCAGGTACTGTAGATTCTAATCAGCTGTGAGGGGCTGCCTATACCATCCAACAGCCTCTTCCTCTGAAGATAACTGTTCTATCTATCTGCAGTAACTCTTCTAATTAGCACCAAGAAAGCTAAACTATATGTAGTACCATTTTTTGGCAAACTAAGCATGACAAGCTCAGGCTTATGGTAAACCAGAGACAGCTGTCTGCACACGTTGATGTGGACAGTTATGCAACATCTGTCACTGGCTTTATCAGTCGCTGTAGGTGATGTCGCACCTGGAAAATATCTGCATTATGAAGAACTTTAAAACCATGGATGGACGATGAAGTTTTCTATCCAGATAAAATCTGGTAGACAGAGAGACAGTTAGAGCAGCCAGTCCTGAAATTAAGTTGTGCATCAAAACTTCCAAACACAACTAGCCTGCAGATTAAGGGTTCTTCATCAACAAGGCTAACTATAAGGAACACCAGGCAAGGAGAGCCAAGGATCTGGGCAGTGAAGAAACGTTATGTTACTTGGGGAAACGCTCAACGCAATTCATTCCCACTTTATACAGTGGGACCATGGGACAGCCAACCATGCTGAGCCAACCAGTGACTTTTCAGCTCTCTCAGAAGACCCAGCACCGCTGCTAGAAAAATCCTGAGAGCAACCAACTGGCAGCCAGTCTCACTGGAATTCTTTATGAAAGTTCTTCGCCTGCTCAGGCCACAGTTCATGATTCCTGTGCCCAGGATATCCACAGTAACATGCCTCAAAAACTGTTATACCACTGAACTCTTTAAAAGACCTTTAAAAGATCTTGGCACATGTCTAAGCCAGCCTTCTTAAAACACTAACAGCCTTGAAAGAAACACTTATTAAGTTACAAAGCTGTTTATGAAGTTTTGAGAATTGAGTGAAATTAAATAATTAAAACAAATCGAGAATGAAAGCAAATCTTTAAATTTCAACGTAGGCACCGGCCACTGCTTCTTGCATCATTCATCGAGGAATTTTTTATTGTCTCCGGACGTAGTGTTGCATCTGCAAGAAAGAAATTCCGCACCGTGCTGCGATCTTAGCTCGCATCTGAACAGTCAAGTGGTCAGCTATCTTTGTTTTATGCTGCATTGTGCTGCCTCTCGCAGCTGAAGCCTGTACTATCAATGCGGGGAATATGGAATACTCTTATGTATTTCATATTCCCATACTCCCATACTCTGTAATGCCATACTCTTTAGCTGGTAGTGATGGCATTCCTCTCTCTCTCTGTCACTCAGAGCAGTTATTTACACATGCAAGTTAGCCCTTCCTAAGTCAAAAGATGCAGCGGCTGCTGGAACATGTCTCAGAGGAAGCGCGTCTGGTTGATAGTGTGACTAGCTGGTGGGTGGAAAATGAGCATATTGGGAGAAAATTGGCCCATGTTCTATCTTCCCTGCTGTACACCCCTGACCAAGTATGCGTCAAGATTTCTGATGACATGACAATAGTGCACCATTAATGATGGGAAAGAGTGGTTCACTGTCAACAGGGGCAAAAAGAAAAAAAAAACGAAATAAGATGGGTATTGCCCTACGAACACAGTTCCCTCCTCAGTACACTTGTGTATGTGTAATTACAAGGAAACAGAATGTGATTGAGATCTTTTGGTGCAGTATTAGTATTAGTACTAGTAATGAAATATTTTTGAGGTGCTGTTCAGTCCTGGTATCTCATGCATGGTGAAGTGTTTCTCTTAGTCTTCAGCAAGCTCTCTAAACATCATAAGTCTGTTTATTTACTATAAGGCAGAAACTCAGAAGAAAATGTAAGTCATTTTCAAAGAACAGTAGGAATGCAGTAAGTCCAATGATAAATATGGATTTTTTTTTTATGTGACTGCAGGCGGATCAGTATTCAGCTGAGTGAAATTCATTAAATCCCCTTACAGCTTTCTTCATTTGAACAGCTTGCCATATTAGGCCTGTTGGGAGTTACAATCGCTGCTAGAACTAATGATGATTAGGGCTTCACTGCCTAAGGTTATAGTCTAATGTCATCTCATTCTGTCTCTGTTTCTCGCCACAGTCTCCCGCTTAGGTTCTGGGTGAACATTCTGAAGAACCCTCATTTCATCTTCGACGTCCATGTGACAGAAGTGGTTGATGCTTCGTTATCGGTCATTGCACAGACCTTCATGGATGCCTGCACTAAATCCGAGCACAAACTCAGCAGGGTGAGTCACGTTGGCTCGGTTCCTGGAGTCACCTGAGATTTAAAAAAAAATTATTATTATTATTTTTAATACTGTTGGCTGATAACGTTTCTTTTTTACCGTTGTCTTAATTTTCTTCAGGACTCCCCGAGCAACAAACTTCTCTATGCAAAGGAGATCTCCACGTATAAGAAGATGGTGGATGAGTAAGTCTTATTAATCTCATCACGTCATAGTATGTACATTTTAAAGACATTTTGTTTCCGTTCCCTTGCGTGTAACAGATGCCTTGGTTCCTGAGAAAAAGCACAGTGTCAATGTTTTGAGGCGAAGAGATACAAATCTGTTTAATTCAATATCGTGCACTCAAATGACTCAAAATAAACCTGAACACAATAATCCACATCAACTATTATACAAGGCAAGAAACAATTAACAAAGAATATTAGTAATACTCATGAGAACAAAAACAACATTCATTATGGACAACAGCAGCCAGACGCCAAGACACTGAAAAGTAACTACTGAAAGTAATCAGGAAATACCATCGTCAGATCCATGTGATACGCTGGGGCTGATGGGAAATGTAGTTCATGACACATGGCTAACTGTCTCAAGTTCTCTATGCATTTTCCTTTCCCCTTTTGATGCTATGTCTTCAGTAATAATGCATTTTAACATCAAAATCTTTTGGAAATTTGAATGCAGAGATGATAGGACTTGGTATAGAGCATGCACAGACAGTGCCTGCTCCATCAGCAATTTACACAGCTGTTTATGTAGTTTGATGGGATGTGATGCGCTCCAGCGAAGACAGCTAAGTTAAGTGAGGCTCTTGGTGCAGCCGGTAATGCATTCGAGGTCGGTTGTGAAGGAGCGAATACAGAATGATATCATACTGAAAAACAGCGAGAAACTCAAATGGCACGAATTGAAGTCCTGAAGTGGCAAAACAGCCTTTTTGTCAGGCTTATAGAGACAATTTTACCATATTGCCAAATGTGTTTTTTGGTAATATGCACTGTTTTGTGCATCATTTTTAGACACATGCACCCACATGCCAACACACACAGACACGCACACACACACATATATATACAATACTGGATTTCTTCAAAACTATGAAATAACACATATGTGATTAGTTAATTGGGTAACACCACCAACAGTCAGTTGCTTTTAGACAGGAAGGACAGCTGTTCTAGAATAGAATTCTCGCAAGAACAGTATTGTCAAGTGCATTTGCAAAACCCATCAAGCACCATGATGCAACCGGCTCTCGTGAAGACCTTCCCAGGAAGGCAAAACCAAAACTTACCTCTGCTGCAGCCTCAAAAATCACCAATTAACAGCATCTCAGATTAGAGCCGTTATGAGGGCTTTACAGAGCATAAATAGCAGACACATTTCAATATCAGAAAACTGTTCAAGGGAGATTATTGCATTTTTTTTTGGACGCCTTCAGAAATGTTTTACACTGTAGAAAGAAAAAAAAAAATCAGGATAGACCAATAAGAAGGTGTGGGTGGATATGCAAATCTATGGCATGAACACGTATGTTAATACGCCGATGTGTGTCAATTCTACAGTTACTACAAAGGAATCCGACTCATGGTGCCAGTCAGTGACCAAGACATGAACACACACTTAGCTGAAGTGTCCCGGGTGAGTGTAACCCCCTCGCTGCTTTGTTCTAATTCCCTAACTGCCCGTTGTGCTCCTGTTTAATGCTGTTCCTCATGTCCTGTAGGCTCACACCGACAAACTGAATACACAAGTCGCCCTCCATCAGCTGTACCAGTACGCCAGCAAATACTACAAGGAGGTAAAAGCGCTTACACATGCACTATTCTCAGGATGGATGCTAATAGAGGACATGGTGTAAATCGAGTTTCTGAAATCTAATGTTCTTCTGGTGGCTTTAATATCCTTACGTCTTCGGAGCAAGTTTTAATGTGACTTTCACTCTTGTTCACTGTCTCACTTTATCACTAACTCTCTCTCTCTCTCTCTCTCTCTCTCCCTTTAGATCATCCTGGCTCTGGATGAAGACCCCGCAGCTCAGTGTAAGCAGCTCACAATGCGACTGCAGCAGATAGCCGCCGCTCTCGAGAACAAAGTGACGGATCTCTAACCCGCCCACAGAGAGAAAGGGATCGACGTGGAACGAAACCGCCGCTGGTCTCGTCAGTCTCGAGTCTCTGGGGCCGAAGAAAGGAACAATTAAACAATAGAAGTCCCTTGGTGTGTAATTAGCCTATAAATATAATCAGATGTTGAATTTCTTCCTGTGTAGAGACAAAAAAAAAAAAGGTTTTAAGAATTGTATTATATATTTTTTTTAACGTGCAGGTCTTTATGCGGAAAGCTTTATAAGGGAGAAATAACTTTTTAAACTGACAGCCTTGTGTTGATTTTGTTTATAAAGTGTCTGTATTAATGTGAGACATGTGTTTGGGTGTGTGTGTGTGTGTGTGTGTGTGTGTGTGGAAGTGAGTTGACTGCCAATTGCTCACACACAGGATGCCTAAATTCTGACCAAAAGGGAGCTGCTCGGTCATTGAGCACGGTTTTGAGTGTATGCGCGCATGTGTATGTGTT
>JAOVVB010000010.1:3084552-3100034 GCA_028570985.1 Heterobranchus longifilis
CCAAGGACGAGTTGCTGTCCAGGGCTGGTCTGGCGTCAGCTTTCTGTCCCATCCTAATTTGTATTTTAAGACAAATGACGAACCGAATAACGGTGTGATTGTCTCTGTGTGTGTCAGGCGTTTACAGGTGGCCTGCGGCGCTATCTGCATTACTACAGAGCGTGTGTATTGTGCACGCCCGCCTCTCTCAGCCTTCTTACAATCGGCTTCCATTTCCGCAAGCTGGGTCGGCAGCTCAGGTAGGACCCATGACTTTTACAGCGTCACGCCTTGTTTTAGTTTTATTAAGGGGGCGAACGCCGGTGCGACAATTCTTATTCTACCCTCTCTGGGTGTGGATCAGGTACCTTGCAGAGCTGTGCTGTGTGGATGGTGCTGCTGGGGCACGCCAGGCAACGTTCCCTGTGGTGAGTATCGTTAGGGGTTAGTTTTGAATCATATATGAGGTGCTGCTTGTAACAGGTGGAGTTGTGCTGTTCCTGTAGGGGGTGAAGCTTCTCTCGTACCTGTATAACGAAGCACAGAGCAACTGCAGTAATGAGAACTACCCTGTGCTGCTTTCTCTGCTCAAGAGCAGCTGTGAGCCTTACACACGGTCAGTGCTTGCCCCCCCCTTTCTCTCTCTCTCTCTCTCTCTCTATCTCACTCTCTTTATTTATCTCTGTCGATCTATCTATCCATTGATTGAGTGCGTTCTCTTTATTTTCGGTTCAGTCCTCCAAGAAGTACAACGACAGCTTTTGGCCAGAGATGAGCAGACACTCTTTAAATGAAGCCAGTTACAGCCTGATTAAACAAATTCTAAATTATGAGTCCCTCGCACGTAGTCCAACTTTGAATTACTTTCCTCTGGACTGCTGAAATGTACTCGGGAAAGAGTTATTGATTTAGTCAGGAATTGATTTTTCCAGAAATTATTTCCAGGACATATGGTACATCAAGTTAATGGGAAACGCTGAGGCTGATGGGGTTGAGCGTAATCTAGCACCGCTCTTGCTGAAGGTAGTGAGTCTCAGCTTAAATGATGACATTGCTTCAGGCTTACGTAGCAGATGCATGCCCTATTCAGAGATGAACATCTCTACGTAAAGGTCTCGTACTCGGTTTACACATACTGAAAAAAGAATTCGTCAGGATACCTCCACCGGGCAGCTTTTCACCGCTGTAAATGAAGTCGGCACTCAGCACATACACTCCATAAAAAGCGCATATTTGTGGAACCTACACTTGTTTGCACAACATATCGATTGGAATTATTTATGAATTCTGCTTTGCTCTTGGTATTCATGACACTCTCGCCTGAAGCTGGTCAAACACTAGTGAAATTTGAGGTTGAGGTTTATTTTCTTCCAGCAAACAATGCTGAAGCAGATCAATCTGTTCTAAACACCATGTGTAGGTTTGTATCAGACTGGGTGTACAGCGGAGTCTTCAGAGACGTGTATAAAGAGTTCCTGATCCAGGTGAACGAGGACTACCTCAGCTACAGAGGTGAGCGTGCATGTTTGGAAAGGAACGTTTCACTGTTTAACTACAGCAAATGTATACAGCGCAAACGCTGATTGAAGTTTGTTATGCATTCCGAGCACGACTCTCCCTCTGTCTCTTTGTAGATAAGCATTTCTGGGTGCAGGGCTACACTCTGATCTCGCAGGATGCGGAGGACTGCGTGCCCGTGTTCCTTCGCCATATCGCCAACGACGTTTATGTCTGTGGAAAAACCATCAACCTGCTGAAAATCTGTTGCCCACAGGTCTGATGTTCAAAGTCAAGCACATGCTGTGGTGTTGCAGAAACAAAACTCTGCTAATTGCATAAACCTTCAGCTCGCCTGTTGTTAGCTAATCATTTAAGTGCATCTGTGGCGGCCTGGGAAAACCCATCCACGTGATCCTATTTTGTCATTTTTCTACTATATGTTTCTAGTTCTGAATCTTTTGCATGTTATCTAAGTCAGAAGTAAAGGATTTAATTTACTTTCTGCCAGGAGTGAAATGATTGAGGGAATGATTGAAAGATTCCATTTTAATGACAGCACAGGAGCAACTGATTGTGCATACGTCTACTTCCCTATAAGACTATACGGCACCAGGGGTGGCTCAACGGGGGCTGTAGTGGTTTACAGGTTACGGTTAGGGAAGTTACTGATCAGGTTAGAGGTTCAAGCCCCAGCACCAAGCCACAAGCTGCCACTGTCGTGTGCTTGAGCAAGGCCCTTAACCTTCTTTGCTCCAGGGGCACCGTATCTTGGCTGACCCTTTGCTATGGCCCGAACTTCAAAGCAAACTGGGATTTTCAAACAAATAAAGGCTTCTTCTTCCTTGATATGACATGTGGCAAGCAAGCTTTTAGACATCTTAGACAGACTGGTCCTCATGACAAATCCTGCGTCAGATCTCGTTCTCTTGAATTCATTCCAGCTCAGAGAGAACATGAATAGGGGCAATATGAAGATCACAGCACATGGCAATTAGTTTGACCAATTACACAGGGGACAAAAACATAAAAGATGATAATTAAAATAACACTGAACTGAAAGAATAGAAGCAATCAGGATTAAGCCTAGCGAGTGCCAGTTCCAGCTGTTATGGAGGTGGAAATGAAACCTAAGCCATACGTGTTCACATCCTGTCTCTCTGGCAGCATTATATCTGGTCGGAGGTGCCTGTGCCGCGAATCGCCGTGACATTCTCTCTGAGGGAGGTGGAGGAAATCGAAAGAGATTGCGCCGTGTACCGTGGCCGCATGGACACCATTGCCAAGCACAGCGCCATCAGCAGAGAGGAGCAGGTACTGCACTGGCACTGGCTGCAACAAATTCACAAATGTTTCTAATGTGAAATGAGGCATGTTGGAGGAAAAGCTTTAGTTTTTATATTCCGTCCCACAATTCTTGGTTGTCTTGGGTGATTCTAGATGTGACAAAAAGCACTGATTTTTCACTTAAGGCACTGTGACGATCTGTGAGAAATTCATTAACACATTTTTATGCGGAATGCAGGACATTTAATGCTAGGGGGCTGAAATGTGCTCGCTTTTTTAATGATGACTCTTATCCTCATTCTTTTTCCTCCCTATCTATTTCTCTTTTTCATTCTCTCTCTCTCTCTCTTTCTCTCTCTCTCTCTCTCTCATACTTTAGGCGTTGCGTACCGAGCTGGCACGCCAAGAGCTCATCAATCAGGTCAGAGAGTCAGCAGCCAAGACGCTGGAGAGCATCCGAGGTCAGTGTGCGCGTCCCCTGCACCGTATCCATCACAACACTCTTCTCCATCGCTTCTCCATGCTAGCGAAATGAGATACAGCCAGTTATATAACAAATGCTGCTCTCTTAATGAAATATGTCATCAGCTTATTGAGCCTCAAGACAAGTGAGACAGGAAAATATGATCTCAAGCTGAAATGGGGGCACGATAGGGTCATCTGCCGAACGAGCTTTTAGACTGTTAGAAAAAATAAAGCGCACAACTTAATTTGTTAAAAGTGAGTTCCAGTTTTATTCCAGTCAGCCAAGCAGAACAATTAGTCCAACCTGAAACACATGTCTCTGACACTCCGTTCGACATGTGCAGAGCCAAAAGTGCAACGCAGTCTTAGACCAGGCGTGTGCGCACATTTCCTGCAGGTAGAACTTCATGCATCCATAACCACATGCCAGAGTAACAAAGCGAGCCTAAAGGGAGTGAAAAGAAAAACAAAAGGCAAGTTAATGACCTTAAATAGTTGCTGAGAGCTCACTATGCTCTTGCACCTCCTGCAGGCCGTCAGGTGTCACAGCGTCTGGCTGAGGAGGCTAAGAAGAGGGAACGCTTTGAAGAGCTGAGGCAGCAGCTAGAGCTCGACCAAGAGGTGAGAGGTTCAAGAGAACATAAGTGCTTGTCATTGTGGAGACATAAATGGAAAAGTATGTAATTAAAATTCAGGAAGAGTGTTGGCTAATTTATCCCAGAGCTTTAAGTACCCTGTCTGGCTTTTTAGTCTGCTTCAGGCACTTCAGATCTGAGACAGTTCCTAGTTATGAACATAAATGTAAAGTGTGTTGCATGAGATATAAGTGATTTTAGAACTACAAAGTATTTCTTATAGTAGGGATGGTTTTCTGAGTGTCAAATGTACATGTAATGTGGTACTTCGCACTACACTATTGTGGCCATTAGAGCAGAGTTATGTCTCGGCTTCACAATCACATCTCAAGCAAATAGCAGTATTTTCCCCTTTAAGCATCAGCATGAATTTCAACTCACGGTATTATTTTTCCAGGGTTGTTGTTTATGTGTATAGTTATTTATGACCTCTGCTACACAGCTATATTGATATTTATTGCAGAGGAGGAAAGAGTGTGATTTATGATTTGTTTCGTTTTTGCATTTAAAAATTCCATTAGTGAGTCCAGAATAGCAGCCTTTCTTTGTAATCATATAAAAGATTCTAATAATGAAAGATAAGGTGCCGGGGGATAGAATAAGCACATCAGTCTATTGATTTACTATCTTAAAACCAATTAATCTGTAACCCAGTTTTGGCTCTTTCATGGATAACATTACAATTAATTGACTAAGACAGAAATATGTGTGATAAGAAAGCTTTGTGTTACCTTAATCCTGTTTCACAGCTGGTGTTCATACAAATGATTCACCATCATCCTCATCGAGTGTGAATAGTTTAATGTCATTCTGCCTGCCTTAATCAAGCGAATGAACACATTACATACTACACAGGACTCTACAACAGTACATATTGGGTAAACATAACTTTACTGTTCTCTCATTTTGGTATGTGAGTGTTTTATGGTATTTTCACATAATCATAGTCTTTTTATATAATTTCCGTAACATATTTGTGGAAACATGCAAACAGAAACAGAAGGAGAAACATGTGCTTTCAAATAAGTAGACAGATTGTGTGTAATTAGTTTGATATGAAAGAAAGCAAAGAAAATCTGTTTGTAAAACCAGCAGTTTATACAAAAGAAACTCTTTGCTTGTCAAGACAGACTTTTGTACATGCAAGATGATCATCTGACTTCCATGGTACTTCTTTAAAAAAAAAAAAAAAAGTGTATATATAGAGGTAATTTGATAGATGAGTAAGTAGCTAGATAAATAAGTAGGAATCTAAGTAGGTAGGTGAAAAAGTAGATGGGCAAACAAGTAAGAATCTAGTTAGGTAAATAGGAGGTACCTGTATAGGAAGCTAGATAAATGGGTAGATACGTGGGTGGGTAAATAAAGATGTAGGTAGACAGGTAGGTAGGAATTTGGGTAAGTGTGTACGTAGGTGCTTAAGTAGAAAGGTAAGTAAGTAGGAATCTGGGTAAGTACGTAGGAGGCTAAGTAAGTATGTAGGTAATTAAATAGCTAGCTATTTATGTTGGTAGCTAAGTAAACAGGCAGATTGATAAGTAAGTAGGAAGTTAGGTAAGGCAAGTAATTAAGTACCTAGATAAATAAACAACTAGGTATGTGGATAAATAAACAGGTATAGAAGTAGGAGGTTAAGTAAGTGGGTAAGTAGGTGGTTAAGTAAATAGGTAGGTAGATGGGTAAGATAGCTAAGAGGGGTAGTTAAGGGGGTAGGTACTGTAGATGGGTAAGTCTGTAAATAAGTGAGTAAATAAGTAAGTACTTTAGTGAGTACTCAAATCTGTAAAAAAAAAAAATGAGTAAGTGCAGAAAAGGTGAATAACAGGAGTCTGTTTGCAGTGGCGCAATGCTGTTAAAAGGAAGGAGCAGGAGGATGACTACAGTTTCGCCCGAGAGCTTAGAGACCGAGAACAGAGGCTTCAGGCCCTCGAGGAACAACTTGAGCGCAGGGCACGGTAAGACCAACACGCTCCTGCGTTTCATTGCCACTGCAGACATTGTCGTATACCATTCACATTGTATACTGTAAACTGGGTTTTGAACACTATGTGAAGTACACTGTGTGTATGTGTGTGTTCAGGATGAACTTGATAGCGCAGTACAGTCGTCTGTCTGAGGAGGCAGCTAAGAAAGAGCGCAGGGCACTGTGGAAAGTACAGAGGATAAGACTGCATGAAGCCAGAGTAAACTTCCTCCAGCAGGACCAACGCATCATACAGGTTGCTTGTGACTGTTTTTGTAGTGCTTGGAGCAATTTTCTCATTTATTCAGATTGTTCTGAATCAGTGGCTGTTGTACCCTATCATGCCCAGTGTAAACATCATTTCAAATGTCTGCCCTACTGCAATTTTGTTGTATTTTAATATTATCTGATAAAATTTGCTCTCAAATATCTTTGTACTTTTACTTGTCAATTACTATTCTACTCTAGTGAGTTAGTGATTTATTTTTTTTTGCTTTGTTTCTAAACTGTTTAGACTGTAAATGTGACTATGGTTATGTTCCAGGCTCTGCTTGAGCGGTATCTTTTAGGACAGGGATGCCCCAGTCAGGATCCAGCTCAGGAATCTCACACTCCTGAGATACAAATAAAAAATTTGCCCATGGAGCAGGAGCTCCACGATTCTGCTCTGCCTACTTGTACTTTTGCACCTCCTGCTGTTCTCCCTGGCTCCACCAGGAATGTTGATGCTCTGATTTCAGATCAAATTGACATTACAGATTTCCTCCCAAAACCTCAACATTGTGCAGACAGTATGGCAGTAACCGAGGCTCTACAGGACATCAGCTCTGACCTCTCAGAATTCACCAGAAATCCTGACTTAGACTATGACTTTTCGTCACCCTACAGCCCACTGGAATGCCTCAGGCCCCAGTCGTGCTCTACTCATCCATGCCACTCCCACCAAGGCCTAGAGCCTGGGGCAAGTCAACATGACCCCCCTTCAGAAACTTCACATCATCAGGAGGATAGTGCTGCCTCGGGGCATGCGTCACAAGCTAGAGTGAGTGAATTGGAGCCAATGGAAGAGACACAAGAGCAAAACGTGGCCCAAAATAAATGTCTGGAGACAAACAAACTGTGTGAAAAGGAGTTATATGGAGAAGATAAGGAACATTCAGCATGTGGTGTGGAGCCAAAACCACCAATGGATAGCATAACAGAGAAGGCCAAAGATAGTGGGCAGCTTGCTCAGCCCCTTTGGACATCTGCTGAGAATATTCCAATAGATCCAGTTCTGATCATTGGCAGTAGTCAAGACTTTGATGTCCAAAGCAAATCTAAGAACAATCTCTCGGGGGTAACAAGTATTTCCTCCTCCAGTACTGCCCTGTGCCAGTCTGTTAATGCTGACATAAGGACTGATGGGCTTTTTTCTGACACTGCTATGGTCCTTCCCTCACCCAGTATCCATGGTCATGCTTCTGATGCACATATTAAAGTCAGGGAGCTGGTTTCTGAAGTTACCATGGCTGTTCCTTCGCCAAATATCCATGGTCATGCTTCTGATGCACATATTAAAGTCGGGGAGCTGGTTTCTGAGGTTACCGTGGCTGTTCCCTCACCAAATATCCATGGTCATGCTTCTGATGCACATATTAATGTCAGGGAGCTGGTTTCTGAAGTTACCGTGACTGTTCCCTCACCAAATATCCATGGTCATGCTTCTGATGCACATATTAAAGTCGGGGAGCTGGTTTCTGAGGTTACTGTGGCTGTTCCCTCACCAAATATCCATGGTCATGTTTCTGATGCACATATTAAAGTCGGGGAACTGGTTTCTGACGTGAGTACACCAACTGCTTCTCGAAATGTCCATGGGCATGTCTCTGATGCCCATATAAAAATTGGAGGGTTGGTTTCTGAGGTTCTTGCTCCAAAACCTTTGCAAAATGTCCATGGTCATGCCTCTGATGCTCACATAAAAATTGGTCAGCTTGTTTCTGAGGTCTCTACTCCAACCCCTTCCCCTAATATCCATGGCCATGCATCAGATGCTCACATAAAGGTGGGAGAGTTTGTCTCAGACGTTGCTCTATCTCAACCTCGTTGGAGCAAATATGGCCATTCCTCAGACAGCACTCTTGAAGTGGGCTGTCTGATTCCAGAAACCAAACAAACACATTCCCCATTGCCAGGCAGTGCTTACGGTCACTCCTCAGACTCCACACTAAAGGTCGGCTGTGTCGTATCTGGATTAGACCCGCTGCCTTCACCCCTCCCTGGTAGTGCATATGGGCATTCATCAGACTCGACACTGGGAGTGGGGTGTGTGGTGATGGGGGTACAGGTCCCTAAGCAGCCCTATCTCCCGGGTAGTGCCTATGGACATTCTTCTGACTCGAGCCTGGGTGCAGGCTGTGTGGTACAAGGGATCAAGCCTGGAAGCTCTTACAGTGATACCCCTCAGGCAGGATTCAAACTGCTCACAGAGGACAAGAAAAAGCAAGACAGCCAAGAGGCACAAGGTAAAAACAAAAAACGTTTGCTGATATTACATTCTAACATTAAGATAATGGCCTAGGTGGTGCCGGTGGCTTAGTGGTTAGCATGATCACCATGATCTCCAGGATTGAGGGTTTGAATCTTGCCTCTGGTTTCTATTTGTGGTTGTATGTTAAGTTGTATATTTCTTTGGGTACTTTGGTTTCTTAACACAGTCCAAATCTTCCCAGGTGTTTCTAAATTGCTTGTAGTGTATGATTGGGTATGTGAGCTTGTGCACTTGTGCCCTGTGATGGGTTTGTGCCCAATCCTCGAATGTGTACCCTGCCTTGTACCCCAAGTTCCCTGGGATAGGAACAGGTCCCCTGCAACCCTACATAGGATAAGTGATATAGCTATTAAATGGATGGCATGGATAATTGCAAAACCAGTAATCAAACAAAGGTAAATACAGAAAAAGAAATTGTTAGTACGGCTCAGGGACATGAGGATATATCATCGGTATTGAAATAAACTGCGACATAATAGTGTGTTCTGTTATATTTTTAAGTACTTCACACTGAACCGCACTAACAAGTAGTTAATGCCTTGAATAACAGAATTCATTGATTGATTTGTTAATTTATTTACAATTAAAGTTGAACTTCTACCATTCAATCTTGCTTTGGTGTATGATAAGACAAAACCTATATTGTGACGCACAGATATCTTCATCATATATGAAATCATAACATTTTAATATTAGTGCTACACTACAAGAACAGTAACAGTAGCTGCTGTACATTTTAGCACCTACAAAAACTAAGGATTTAACAAGGCCCAGGAAATTTAACTGGTACAGGAATATATTTTAACATTTTTAACGTTTTTTAACAAGTTTATAACATATTAGTTGTTTATCAGCATGTTAAAGGGAAGAACATTACTAAGCACAGACTTGTACCTTGATTAAAGGTTGTAGCTGCATTCTGCATTTACACTGATTTACAAAAATGTGATGTCTGAGCTTGTCCTCTTAAATGTTGCAGAAGCCACAACCGCTCCCCAAACTCAGCTGCTCACTCTGGACGAGGGTCTCACTGCCTGGGCGCAGGGGCTAGGACTGTCCCCCTCAGAGAGACCAGAGGACGACTATCTCATCAAGCTGGCCTCTCAGTACCATGCCGAGCAGTACGAGGATTCCTACAGGCAAATGAGTGAGTGTGTTTTAACCATAATTTATGCCTGTTGCGTGTATGATATATTATTACAATTCTTGAAGTGTTCACGTACGCCGATCACTTATACTGAGTCTGACTTAACCCTGTAGTCTTTGCCTTCGTGTTTGTTGGTTAGTGTCAGCCCCTGAAGCTCAGCTCCTACAACAGGTGACCCGTGGGCCAAACGGACTCCCAGCGGATTCCACTCTGCACTGCGCGACAGACTCTACTGCTGTGCAGCTGAGTGAGATGATGCCCCTCCCTGTGCTCATGAAACACTCGGTCACGACCCCACTCATCACACAGTGAGTGTATTAGCGTGGTTGTTAAAATGCTAATAGCTTTTCTTTAAGTAGGCTGTTTTGTTCTATTATCACTTCAGTTATAGTCAGTGATTTTGGCAGGGTTTGATGATGCTCGCAGTTTTGAAACTTGAAGTACAAATTAACACCTCAGAGGTGTTTTCCCAAAAGCCATTCCACCTGAATGCTACTGCAAGAGGGGAGAGCCTTGCTGATTAACCAATAAGTAGAGATTCTGACTGGTTAGATTTATTTATTTATTTTTTATTTTTTTTGACAGTTTGAATGTTTGTGCTGTGTGTGTGTGTGTGTGTGTGTGTGTGTGTGTGTGTGTGTGTGTGTGTGTGTGTGTGTCAAAGTTTAAAGCTTATCAGTGAATCTGCTCCTCCCAACTGACTCAAATATGCAGTGTGTTTACGGTACAGAAAAGCACAAAATGGGAAGATTTGGGAGTAGATTCAAGACTTGCCCCTTCTGAAGGTGGTGTGTGTGTGTCTGGCAGAATAATTGCATCAGTTGTTTAATGTTGAGTAATGAATCTCTCTCTCTCTCTGCCCCCCTCCCTCCGGTCCTTCTCCTCAGTTTGTCAATGGTGAATAAGGCGGTGGTGGATTATTTCTTTGTGGAGCTGAGAGTGGAGAAACACTTTAAAGTGCTGAGGCACTTTTTACTGATGGAAGATGGGGAATTTGCACTGTCACTAACTGACCGGCTCTTTGAAAAGGTGAGAGCAGAACATCAGTTGGACAGCAGCCTGAAAAAAAAAAATCTCATTTAGAGCTTGTACCTTAAGAGAGAAAACGTTCCCTGTTTTTCCATTCTGTAAAAGAACTTGAGGTTTCCAAAAAAAAGACATAATCTGTACACTAAAATGAGTGGAATTATTGTGTTAATGTGTTTGTGTGTGTGTTTGTGCAGCTGGGCAGTGGGCAAACCCCTGGTGAGCTGCTGACCCCCCTGGTCTTGAACTCCATGCTGAACAAGGCCATGCAGTACAGTGTGCACGGCGACAGTGAGCTGGCCACTAACTTCACTTTTGCATTGCGTTACCTACCGGAGGTGTTCCACCCTCACGCTCCAGACTCACTCAACTGCCTCGAGCTGCGCTACAAGGTCACACAGACACCACTATCCCAGTCCTCCCTTTGTTTTGTTAATATAATCCACTTGATGCACTCTGCTCCATGGTTCTTTATAACCATAAACCTTTACAAAAGGGATAAAAATGACTTAATGACGGGGTGGATAGTAAGTTTTATTAGGGGCAAACTGACCGAACAATTAAGTTAAATTCAAATCTGTATTCTGTCCTAAGTTAAAGGTCTCATGTGGTACCCAGTACCATGTTTGAGTTACTGGGAAGCACCAATGACTGAGGACAGTCTGACATACAGTACTAAAAGTGCATGTACTGGTGAATGAAAAGGAATGTGTATGTGATTTGATCCTCTAGTAGTTTGATCTGGCACATTTTGCCCTCTTGACAAAAAGTTGTTTGTCTTAAAAATATTCAATTGGAGTACTTGTTTACCCACCTGCTAAGCTACCAAACTACCTACTTAATGACCTACCGAACTACTTTACTGGTACTTCACCTGAATACTATGGTTAGGAATCATCAGTCAGCACCTGATATAATATTATCACGAGGTGTTAATTCAATAC
Organism: Heterobranchus longifilis; assembly: GCA_028570985.1. Classification (NCBI taxonomy): domain Eukaryota; kingdom Metazoa; phylum Chordata; class Actinopteri; order Siluriformes; family Clariidae; genus Heterobranchus; species Heterobranchus longifilis. The sequence goes on from JAOVVB010000010.1 coordinate 3,096,029, forward strand.
ATATTACGTTGAATTGGCAATATTTTATAACGTTGTACCCAAAAAAAAAAAAGTTGGGTCGTACCTCAAAAATTTTATACCTTGGGTTTATTTAACAGTTTCACAATTGAATTGAACATGAGCAATTTATTGCAGCCCATTTATTATAACATTAGTTTTTTTTACTTAAGCAATGCAAACTAACTTTAACATTTAACTTGAACTTAAACCAAAAGCAGCATTTTTACTGAGAAGCATGTATCATGTTCCTGTAGGATTATAAAGAAGTTCGGCTTTTACCGCACGTGTTTCGAGACTGATTAACGCACGTGGTGTCTGAGACTGGTGTAATGGTGTGTAATGAGTAGGTTTGCGAGTAATTCGATCAGTGAGTTTGGAGCAAAGGGCGCTGATCGAAGGCTTTTTAACGCGTGCAACTTTAGATATTGTAATGCCATAAAATATGTTTCTGTTGCACTACTTTGAAGCTCATGCACTCGGCACAGAATCGGTTAAGTCCAAGGCTGATCGGTCATGGCTGATCGAACTGAAAAACAGGCAATTCCGGTCCCTGGCAGATCTACCGGTGCATCTCTATTATAAATCTAATAAATCATATAAAAATCAATTTTGGTGTCAGTGTGGCGATACATAATTTAGCACACAAAAGAATCGATTTCTTGATTAATCGTTTTTTCCCTCCCCCCCACCTACCTACCTGCTGAACTACCTAGCAGCCTAGCCACCAAACTACCCAACTACCTGATTATCTACCTTCCAACTGAACTACCTACCTGCTCACCTAGCAACTAATGCGTGCAGCAGGGTATTTTTATAGGTGTTGCCTGGGCTACTAATGTATACCCACTCCACATGTTTGGATTGTCACACTCGCTCTTTCCCTCCTTCTCTCTCTCTTCTCCAGGTGGACTGGCCTCTGAATATCATAATAACGGACAACTGTATGAATAAGTACAATCGCCTCTTCTCCTTCCTGCTGCAGCTTAAACACATGGTGTGGTCTCTCAGTGATGTGTGGTTTCATCTCAAACGCACCGGTGAGCTGCTCCTCACATAGGGCACAGTTCAAGCTTATGGCTTAAAGGAACATTTTTCCTGGCAGTTTTCGATTTCATCTGCAGCTTATGTGTGGCTTTACATTGTCCTGTACTCGGGTGGTGGGGTGGAGGTATAAAGCACTTAAAAGCTTGCTTTTTTGGAACTCAAAAATTATCAAGAATTTCAAGTTCTTTTCGCTGTTATCAGGAAAAAAAATCCAAGTTCTACAACTGGCGGTTTAGGCTCGCCCAGAGGGTTAAGATAGAAATCTATGGGCAGTCAATAAACAATTATGCTTTTTTATTTGGTAGAATGTTTTAATCAATTATTTGGTCCACTTTATTCATAAATTAAGCTCTGAATGTGTTTAGAGACTTTACAGATAGATACAGGACTAATTTATGTAAATGTTTATTGGAATAGTTTGAAGTTAAACTATTAAAAAACTACACAAAACTGTTTTGTTAATTTGTTCTCTCATGTCCTTGATATACTGGATTGTTAAAGTTTAGTGGCTGTAAATTGGAATTAGCAGTATGCAATCACATCCTTTGTTTTGTTTTTTTTCTCATGATAATTGCAAATACATATGCTGGTATACATACAAGATCATGCACAGTTATTGAAATCTCTCTCTCTCTCTCTCTCTCTCAGCTGTGGTAAAGGGAGCAGGACGCTCTGTGCAGTTTCGGCAGCTGCAGCTATACAGACATGAGATGCAGCACTTTGTGAAGGTGATCCAGGGCTACATTGCTAATCAGATCCTGCAGGTCTCCTGGAGCGAGTTCACCCAAAAACTGAGCGGTGCCAACGATCTGGACGCCATCCATCACACACACGCAGAGTACCTCAACAGGGCCATCTTCAGGTTCAAGCACCACACCGCACTGCACGATAACGCGTTCCACATTCGCACACGAGAAGTTTTCACTTCACAGCACCTGAATTGATCTGAGGGCTTTTCTGTGCAGGGCTCTGCTGACGGAGAAAGCCGCTCCTGTGATGAACATCATCCACAGCATCTTCAGTCTGATCCTGAAGTTTCGTGGCCAGCTGATCGCTCAGGCCTGGCAGAGTCAGCAGGGCGAGGCGGTGCACCCGAGCTTCATTGCCATGCAGCAGTCTTACAACACTTTCAAATACTACTCACGCTTCCTGTTCAAAGGTGAGCACACACGTGCACACACCCAAGGCAAACATTCAGTTCTTACTGGTCATAAAGTTAGAGGTAAACATGATAAGTTTTATTGTGTGGCACATAATTCTTATGACCCTAAAGGTAAAGTTTATTAACTGTAATATTTTATGTGGATTTTAAAAAAGCAAGTTCTGCTTATGTCTGAAAAGCAGTATGAAGGAAAGACTTTCCTGTGTTTGTGTCTGCAGTGGTTTCCAAGCTTGTGGACAAAGGCTACCAGCCTCATTTAGAAGACTTCCTGCTGCGTCTTAACTTCAACAACTACTACAAGGACTCGTGACGTATTTCTGCCTCTCAGTGAGAAAACGTTCATGAAATTCCCACTGAAGTCAAGGAGGCTTTCTGTATGCAAATGATCTGCTTCTAGCAGTAGTGTTGCTACTCTGGAATGAGTGAGCGGTGCTGTAAGAGTGTGGAGTGTCAGAGAGGGAGAAATGCCATTAGCATTTTATTTTTTTTTATAGTTGGGTCATCATTCACCTAGGCTTCAGAAATTCAGCAGTTTTGGGATTTACGTTGTCTTGAGCATGTCTTCATTTTTGTTTTCTGGACACTGAAGTCATTACTGCTGTGTTACATGTAAATGTAAATAAATCACCAAGCACACAGATTTCTTTTGTTTCACATTTAGGTCAATTAAATGAATTAACATGGTTGGATGCTGTGACCTATGACGTCATGCCGGCAGTCATTACTGTGGGAAGTTACACTGAGAACCCTGAACCAATGGTGCACACACCCACACAGATATTCTGGGCAATTTGGAAATACCAATAAGTCTACAATGAGTGCCTTTGGAATGGTGGAGGAGAATGAACCACCAAGAGGAAACCCACAAAGCACAGTGTGAACATGCAAAAGACACGCACACAAGATTCCTAATCCTGATGGTGGAAGGCAACAGTGCTAACCATTGAGCTGCTATGCTGCCCTTCTGGTGTTTTTATTCTATTAAATAGAAAAGGTTATGAAAAAAATATTCCTGTAACTCATAAAAGCAGTGGGAAAAAAAAGTAATAAAGACTCATCAGGGCTCTTAGAATAGAGCTTTATTAAAAGTTATTACATTTGTTTAAGAAAAGCCATGTGCAAAGCCTTCTAGACAAGCAGCTCAATTAATAACCGTAATTATTGTTAGGAGCGGTCTGCTCCCACACAGGTTTCATCAAATGCCATTGTTTGTCTTTTGAAACTCTCGCAGCTTGCAGCAGATAGGCGTTTATACGCACTTGAGTCTGAATCCGAAACTCGGCGATAAACAACCAAAGCCGAAGCCTGACCTCCAGCTGATCCTACACTTAACAGCTCGCTATCAGTTAAAGTGTAGACGTGCCAGTGTTGATGCACAAACCAACAATTATTGTGGGGAGGCTTCTACATGCATATTTTTGTTTAATATACAATACTGAAGTGCAGCAAATTTGTGATTCAGATTGCAACAGATAATTTCAAATCATGTCCGTAGACGTATCTTTTAATACAGCGAAGCAAGCAGGTAAGGATTATGTAGGAAAAAAAGCCCTTTTGGAAGAAACAGAAATGTAGTCAAGGAGCCAGACAAGCTAGTATATTTGAAAGAAAGTGGTTTTGAATTTAGCTGATAGACCTATTGCTATTAACCATTAAAAACTGCAGCACTTACAGTTTATATGTAAATGGGGGAAAAAAGGCATATCTCCATTTCATTTGAGCATTTAAAGTGCCCCTATTATGCTTTTTCAAATATTATCTTTCATGCAGTGTGTCATGTAGCTGTATGTGAACATAAAC